>JAJHUT010000057.1:0-92744 GCA_020916435.1 Oxytropis ochrocephala
GCCTCTTCAAAACCCATTTCTCATCCTCCCTCACTCTATTAAATCTCGCCAAGATAGCCTCTATTTGATAAGAAATATCACAGCCGGATGGTTTGTCCTGGGTGGATTTATCATCTACTTCATCCAAGCTCAAATGTTTCCAATGATCATCCACAACATCCAAAGGAATAGAAGTATCGGAAGCATGATAGACACCTATCTCACAAGCACAAGTTTTTCTCTTAATACACCCACCACAACGGCCTTTGTCATATCCAACCCCAAATGTCGATCTTTGAAACTCTTTAACCATATGACCCAATGCATTTAACTAAACAAGACCTTGAAGATTTATAAACAAAGGAATATTGGATGAGACTTCCCCTCATTAATACTTCTTTGAAAAGACCGATGATTTGATCAAAATGAAGTATTTCATCAATAGATATAAAACACTTAGATATATCACCTCTAGAAGTCTTCAAATGTCTCTTCAAACTCCAATGAGTGACTTCGACTCTTAAATAATAAACACATGTCAAAAAATAATAAACACATGTCAAAAAAAATTTAAACTACGATAAAAATAATAAACACGTGTCAAAAAAATTTAAACTACGATAAAAATACTAAATGCCAAAATACCTGTTGGTGGTCTGATTCCCCAAGTGTGGGATATGGTTAGTCCATGCTAAGATAAATCGCTCCTTGTGCGGTGTCAACCATGTGTCTTTTACATATTTATTAAGAGAATGTTTATTAGAGCATGAATCCTCAAAAATCTTCAAATTAGCTAAGTACGCTGACTCGTCAACAGTAGGGGTGGGAATAGGCTGGGCTGGGCTAGGCTTTGTTTGGCCTGAGCTTGGCCTGTGGCCTGTGATAGGCCGACTTTTGAGGTCTAACCTGGCCTTTTCGAAAGTCTGGCAAGGTCTGCAAGCCTGTTTAAAAGCCTATTAATTTCACAAATTTTTTTGAGAAAAATGACAATCTTTGAGTGGTGTAGACTTTGTAAAAGCCTATTAGATTAATGAGATTAAGATCTAACAAAATCTTTTAGAGACTTATCTTTATGGGACATTCTATTTAAGTTTTATTTTATAATAATACCTTTAAATATGTCAAAAATTGATATAAGCCAATGTTTTAAGTAAATAAAAAATGTAAGCAAATTTATAATTTAACAGAAAGTAAAAAATTAAATATAATAATAGTAGTAATAGAAAATAATATTTGTATTTACTTAAGTAAGTGGCTTTGATAGGCCTAGAAGGCTTTTGATGGCCTATAGTCGGACCTTTTACCTAAATAAGCTTTTAAAAAGCTTTGGCCTTATCTACTTAGAAAAAGTCGGCTGGCACGGGCTGATGTAAATTTGGGCCGTAGTCACAGTAGGCGTCTGGTCTATTCCCACCCCTAGTCAACAGAATCAATAATAGAGTGCCAAAGAGACATGACATCCTCGCGCTATCGTTGTGCACCAAGTCTTTAGTCTTCGCTTTGACATTCTTTGTCACATGCCAATGACACAACAAATTGGCGGCAGAAGAAAAGACATCAAGAATACCCGGACATAAAACCAATATCTCTCTGTCTAGTCAAGAACACCGAGGTTAAATTGCATGCAAGTCTCATATCTCTTTCAAATTGCTTTGCAATACCCAATAAAATGAATAGCAAACTCGTGTCCAATATAGGCAAAAGCAACGTGGAAAGTTAACTCGTGTTAGTGACTCCCACAATCTGTAAAAGAAGTAAGTTGTATTTATTGGTCTTGTAGGTTGAGTCAAGAATAAGAACAGCCGGAAACAACCCGAGTAATTTGAGAGATTTGGGATGCGCCCACATGATATCACTTGACCACATCCAGGACCCACTGAACCTTTCTACTCCAACATAAACAATTATGTGATACAATTATTCTCAATACCTCACGAATGTCCGTTCTAGGACCCCTCTCCGTAGCCAGGTGTTTGTGACGGTTCCTATAAACTTGACGAAGAGTAGTGACATTCTCGGATCTTGCTTCTTCAAAGCAGTAAGAGTAGCTTTCGGACCAACATCAAGATCGGCATGCTCATTAACCATATACTTTTGCGCCTTTAGACAGACGCCAAAAGCATTCGTATCGATGGGGTTTTAAGCAACTCATGTGTGTGTGTCGACCACACTTAACCGTCACACCCCAACCGCCACAACGAAGAGTGCAAGTATCTTTCAATCTAAGCAGTGACTTTTTCTTTTAGAACCAAAACTCTAGAATCATTAGTAAACTGTCCTTGCTTGTCACAACCAAAATCAATCTTATCTCGACTCCTCTCCTACCAGCTTTGTCAGATCTCACTATCATAACCACTACTCAATGCTTCTACCAACTGCTTTCGCCACTTTTCTCTGACCTCGCGTGTAGAAAATACCTACAAAATACAAAAATGTTACGCACTTAAGTAAGTAACTAAATATTTATCAAACTTGATTAAAATAAATTAGAATAAAAAATATATTGTATCCGTGGTAAACGCCCCTGTAGTATCGATATCGAAACGAGCCAACTGAGAGTCTCAGATTTGCAAAGAAAGGGTGGGTATTTGTTTCAAAAATAGAAAGATAAATTGGAAAAAAAATACAGCAAATAAATAACCCATCGTATATACCTCAAACCCACGTATATACGATCCCACAATATCCAACGTCGTATATACGATTGAAGATTCTATGCCAATCGTATATACGATTGAAGATTCTATTCCAATCGTATATACCTATATACGATAGGTAGATAACCAAGCATTAAAGTGCAATTTTGTCAATCGTATATATCTCTCACATGAGATATATACGATGTTGACTTTTTCCAGGTCAAACTATATTTTTTAATTCAATCCTATATACCTTCCATAAGGTATATACGATCCAAGGAAAACTGGGTCCTAGCAGAGAGAATCTCAAAAAAGTGAAATTTTGTCAGTTATGGCAAGCGTATTATTGGCATTAAGGAAGTATGCGGGGGTATAAGTGAATGGAATGGGAGTCTAAAAAAACAACCCTATTACATTCCCTGCACAAATTAAAAAATGATAAAATTAGTCCAAAGCAGTCTCTGACGTTTATTACTTAATATCAAGTGCATCCCTATCATAGACTACTTGATACTAACTTGGTCTCCATGAATACCCCATGAATACTGATCAGTGTATTGTAGCACATCTTTTATGGCCTTCCACTTTTAGGTTTTAAAAACTCCTCAAGCCTAATTTTTGTTTGTTAACATGTTTTTAAATTTTTGGTTTTAATTGAGCGTTAATGTAATTTTTTGATTAATTTTTTGATTTAATTGCATATTGATCCTTGGTCACTCTGAAGCCATAACTTAGGATGTGTTAATCCAATTGAGTCGTGCTAGCATGCGTTGGAAAGCTAAGAAATAGAGCTACAATTCTTGTGTTGAGTCCGAAGCCCAATTCAGACGTATTGAACATCAAAACTGTGAATTATTGAAGAAGCAAAGTTGATCACGGGTTTTAGGATCACTTAATCTCTCTTGTTGGGCTTTTTAGCGTCTAATGGGCCAGAACTCATTTTGGTAATTAGGTCAATGCCCAAGCTTCTTACACACTATCAGCTACTTGGTGCACACCCTCAACCTTCCAATATTCCAAAAATACCCTCACGTGAAACACCCTCCTAAACACCCCATTTGCTTTTTGATGGAGTGCGGTACCAACTGTGCAATTGGAAACACTGCAAGAAAATGTACCATGTGTAATTCTCAATTGGAACCAGATAAATGAGGCATTAAAATACAAGTTTAAATTGGCACCATGTATAATTTCAAATTGATGTAGCGGTTTATTGATTACGCAAGGAAGAAGAAGGATGAATTAAAAGCATTGAAAAGAATTACGCAAAGGAAGACCACGGTATTCTTGCATAAAATAATTTGAGAAAAGCGGTGGTGGGTATGTGTTACTTTTGCAGCATTGCTTGCCCACGACCTTGCTCACTATCGTTTCCTTCAACTGTAACAACGAAAGGAATTAAAACTAAAGACATGGTATTCTCACACTATGGTGAAAATTGATTTTGGACTACTTGATTTTGTAAAATTATTGTTGAATGAAATGATGCATAGGAACATCACCTTCTTCTTTGCTTTGACTATGAGCGAGAATGAAAAAGAGAGGAGGTGTGGAGTGCGATGAAGCGGGAATGAAAGAGGAAGAGTCATGGCGTATTAAACTCGTAACACGTTCGGATGACCGCTTCTGCGAAGCTGGTTCGGTTGGTAACCATCGAACGATTCGAGAACAACTTTGGGTGTGCGTTGCAAAATAACATTACTCGGTACTTAGCCACCGAATCGGTTCGGTGATAATCTACCGAACCCCTCCTTTCCGCAAAAAAAATTAAAACGCACGCATTTCATTAAGGTTACATTGGTCATAGGACTACCTACCTTGTGCTATTATTTCAAAATATGTTTTTGTGCCATAGCCTCATGGAAGCCTAAGCCCTAGATCAATTCATTGGTGATGGGTGTTTTGTGTAAGATTTTGAGGTTCTCTGTTAACTTTATTTTGTTTTTACTTTAAATTATTTATGTTATATACCTTATCCGATTTGAATGATTGGTCTGGATAATTGGAGGGTGCTCCTGCTCAGGTCGTGGTCAACCCCGGGTTGAAATCAGGCTCGAGGTGGTACCTGCAAAGGCACTCTGACACCAAAGTTAGTAGATAGGAGTCAAGTGAGTATTTGAGAAAATAAGAAAATTTGTTCATATGCGTCGATTTGCGTGGGTTAACTTTTATTTATAGGTCAAGCGCGAGTTAGGAGTGAGAGCGCCATAAGTAGCCTTGTGACATCACATCCGCCGATTTCGTGAGGCGATGTCGATGAGTTGATCTAGCCGGCGACGCAGATCGACGGTCAGATTGAGTTGCAGGCAGGTTGGCGATGAGGTGGGATTCATTAGTGGGCTGAGTCTTGGCCCAAGACTTGGAGTGAGCCACTGCCCAGTCCAAAACAGTTTCCCCCAAGTCAGAGTTTCCCAGTGGGCGAGTTTGGCTTAAGTTGCATGACGCTTGAACAACCTTGCCCACAGACGGGTTCCGATTAGAGACCTACGACCATGTTCCTGATAAGTGTATCCGACTTGCTAACTCGTCGTCGGGCTTACAGGTCGGATCGTCAAGGATTTTCGACGGCAGCGTGAGGCAATCTATCAATTACCTTGGTGTTCGTGCTTTGATTTAATGGATGAGATGTTTCCACAGCTTGAGGGATTAAGACATAATGCCAGTGATTAATGGCATCATAAACAAAGCTAGTAATTAACGTGTTATTTAAACGTCGTGTCGGTTTGACTTCCGGCCTATTGGTTTCCAAGAGAGCTACTATATATAGAGGGTTTACTTCCTACTTCGAAACCTTTTCCATTTAGAAATTTTCCCTGAGGACCGACTTCATTTTCCGACGAACCCGAGATAGATTTTTGGCGGCCGACTTCATTTTCCGGTGACGTTTTAGCGAGGTGCATTGTGTACCAAGGGAGGAAGTCGCTATCTTTTGTTAACCTGGCACGAGACGCACCAACCCTTTCACTTCAAGGTAATGATCTCGTGCTTTATTATTCTCTTTTCCTTGTTATTTCCTTTTCTTCAGTGGGCCTGAGAACATCTTCTAGACGGATGTGGGTTCTGCGGGAGGGTGTCAAGTCCAGGGTCGATAAGTCGTCGCCTCTCGAGCTTATCTTCCTCTATCTCGACCCGACACGCCTCGTCCCTGCAGTTTGAGCTGGTGAGGACCAAGAGATCAACAAGAGTAGAGAGTCGCCAATCCTTTCCTCTGCACGGGCGCATGCTTGAAAAATAAAATTGGGGAGGTGAAGCTATTTGACTTGTGTCTTCTTGTGTTTGTAAGAAGTTTGTCATGCAATATAAGCCAAATGAAAGTTTGAATGTGGTGAGGTCCTCTCCAGTTCCATATGAGCTTCCAATCTCCGTTAATAGCATCTTGGTCCCTGCACAAAAAGACATAGGTGCTCTTGGTTATGAAGTCGAGAGTTGGTGTGCCACTCCAACCAATGGAATCGCCCTCAAGGGCCCGGGAATGCCCTAATTTTGTTGATGATGTCCATAGGGAGATGCCCAGTAAGGGAGCTGATATTCCAATTACTGTTAGTGTCTGTTAGGTTGAACAAAGAAAGTGCAGTGCCCATCACATTACCGGTGTCATCAAGGGCCATAGGTCCCAGGTGTTCTCCTGGAAGCCAAATATCCAACCAAAAAGTAACATTTCTACCATTACCCACTCTCCAAGTGACATTGTGCATCAAGTTGTCCCATGTAGATTGTATTGCCTTCCATAAAGAGGAATCCACTGACTTAACCTCCATGTGTTCCAACAAGTTGATATTTCTACCATAATTGTTGATCAACACTCGACACCACAGGTCTTGTGGGTAATTCAAGATGTTCCACAACAACTTCATAATAAAAGCTTCGTTCATTTTCCTAAGCCTCTTAATACCAAGGCGCCCTTCACTTCTAGGGCGACAACATATGTCCCATCTCACCAAGTTATGCTTTCTTTTGTTGTCAGTGTCACCCAAAACAAAGCCCTCTTGAATCTTTTCCACTTCATCACAAATGCTCTCCGGGAGGCTTGCATATTGTGTATGAAAGTATGGTATCAAGCTTAACACTTATTGAGTAAGGGTTACTTGCGGATAGAGGCGGCACAATGTTTCTTCCACCCACCTAGACAGGTTTGGATCTTGTCAATGATGTTGTGGTAGTGCCCCCTTGTTGTACGCCCATTAATGATATTAGCGCCCTATGCATGCTGTTTCTGCAAACCCAGTGTGTTGGAGTATGTCATTCCTTCTTGATCAATGTTCTTGGAGAAGAAGATTTGAGTTTTTTTGGGGAGGGGGTTGACCTTACGCCCAATTGAGTCACAAAATTGATTGAGGCAATGCATAGCATAATATGCTCTTTCAATAGAAGCTTCCGCAAATAACAATAGATCATCCACGAAGAGAAGATGGGAAATCTCAGGGTCCATTGTTTCCTGCTCTCATTGGCTTCCAATAATTATCTTCCACCTAATCTGCAATAATATGAGATGATCTGTCCATGCAAATGACAAATAGATATGGGAGAGGAAATCCCCTTGTCGAATACCTTTGGAGGGTGTGAAGTTGTTAGTCTTTGCACCATTCCATAAAATTTGGAGACTAGAAGAAGTAATACAATGCTTAATGATATTTGTGAGCTTTGGAGGAAACTTACACTCATCAAGGAATTGCATAATAAAGCTCCAATTCAACTGGTTGTATACTTTTTCTAGATCTATCTTAATAGACATAACAACTTTCTTACCCTTCATTCTATCATAGCGTGAACCATCTCCTGAGCAATAATAATGTTGTGATGGATGTTTCTACCTAGGATAAAGTTGTATTGGTAGGGAGATATTATACTACTGAGTAAAGGCTATATACGGTTGACAATCACCTTAGTTAGAAGCTTATAAGTAACTTTGTAGAGAGATATAAGCCTGAATTGACTAACAAATTCTGATTTGTCCACCTTTGGAATTAAGAAGATGAGAGTGTTATTTACTTCGTCAATTACTTCCGGAGAGTCCCAAGCTTGGTTAAAAAAACTATACAATTTTGGTGCCACAATGTCCCAGTATTTTTGAAAGAAAAGAGCTAAGAAACCGTCAGCTCTTGGGGCCTTAAGCACTCCCATAGCAAACAGCGTCTTCCTCAATTCTTTAAGTGCAACCGAGGCATAAAGGGAGGTATTTTGCTCCTCTAGGTTTTGAGAGTAGGTAGTCCAAGTGACTATGTGCTCACACATAATGACATCATCATGAAAAAAAATTAGTGAAGTAGTCCAGTACCATATTTTTGAGAGTGTCAAGATCCTCTTCCCAACCTACATCATCATTCCTTAGCGCCAGGATCTTGTTATTCCTTCGTCTAATGATGGTCTCAGAGTGATAGTACTTAGTGTTCCTATCCCCACCTTCAATCCATTTGCTTTGCAATTTTTGAAACAATAAGTTTTCCTCTTGGTGAAGAGTGGTGTTAGTTCACGTTGTAAGTCAATTTCGAGCTTGTCAAATAATTCACTATAGCCATAATGAGGGCTTTTTGAATACCATTTATACGAGCAATCAATTTTTTCTTCCTTTTACGGATGTTCGCAAATCTCTCTATGTGTCATTGCTTGAGGGTAGGCTCCGATTATTTGAGATTATCATTGAGAGAGTTATTACGTTATACCCCAATTTTGTCCATCTTCTTTTTAGTCGCTTGATTTATATAATTCATATTTCAAGTCACACAATTATAAGTTTTTAGAATGACGTCTCTTTTTCTAATTTAAGCCAATTTCAATTATTCGTTCAATTAAACTCGAATACCAAGTTACTTAAGCTAGGCATGCGTGCGAATGATCGATCTTTTCACACATTCTTGATTTAATCTTGATATTTGGGCCTAATTGAACATAAGTAGACTAATCTAAGTCGCTTTTCTCCATATTGGGCTTATCATTTTGATTTGGGCCTACAAGCGTGGTTCCAATTTGTTTTTTTAGTATTTATCGCTTAATGGGCTTATTTCTTCTATTTGGGCTTTATTCTAAGTGCTTTTGTTTGATTGGTCCCGTTGCGTTTTGTGTTTGGTGACCTTTTTATTTCTTTTTACCTTTTAATTTGTTTTATGCAATATACAGTCCAAAATATCAAAAAATTCTAATTTAGTTTTATTACAATTTAGTCTAAGAGTCCAAAAATACAAAAAAAAGATAAACAAAAAATGCCAAAAATATACAAATCCGAAAATAAAAAGATAAATACAAAAATACAAGTCCAGCCCAAATAACAGCTGGGTTTGGATCTTCATGCTCTCTCAAACCCTAGTCTTGGTCCCGAAGACTCGTCTTCAGATCTGAAAAATAAAGAGAATCAAGGTAAATCAATTCATTAATTGCTAAACATAATATTTTAGTATAAATACATGGTTAACCTTCAGTCCAGGACACAAGAAAATCCTGCAAAATCACCTAAAAAAGGATTAGGACTCAACATCAGAATCCTAATCCACTGAGAAAAGCAAGAATCAAAAAGGAACCACAGTAGCCGTTCAAAGGAAGCACAGTAGCGGTGACAATCAGCAGTAGTAGCAAGCGAGAGAGACCTATCGAAATTTTGGAGATCGAGTTCGTTACTTTATACTTATCAGATCTGAAAAGCATGTAAATAGTTCGTTTTGTATAGTTCTCTTTTATTCACTACGTGGCCAAAATAAGACCGTAAGTCATTAACAGAGTCTAAAATTCTTTTAAACCAGTATCAAGAATAATCATGTTAGTCCTACAAACCAATAACATATTAGACATTTTGAGATAGCAAATTAAGGGGTTTAAGTTCGTTGTTGTTGCTGTTAGTCCAAATTCTGGTCTAAAAAAAAAATATAAGATATGACGATGACCCTCAGACCAGAACAAGCATGGATTAAAAACTGAACAAAATCCATAACCAGAAATCAAAGAATCATCAAACCAGGGCAGACAATAACTCAGAAAATCAAAATAGGAAGCATAGCAAGAATAGAAAAAACCATTAGCAGATTAGGGATTAACTAAAAATAGGGATTCAAAGTTAGTATCATTAGAAAACGAAACTAGATTCATCAAACAGATTAGCATTATAGTTTTAGACCAGAGAAAGATTAAAAAAAGCACGTAGAATAAGAAAAGGAAAAAAACTGACCTTTAAAATGTCGCCGGAGACTTCGTCTTCTCCGGCGAGGTTTCCCTAAACCAAAGCTTCCTCCCACGATACCGAGCTCAAACACCACGAACCATTCACATTCCCGCTGTGTCGCCGGCGAGACATTCATTTTCACCGCCACCGAGGACTACGTCGGCCAAGGAATGGCCGGACGTCACCGTTCTTCTCCCTCTCGCCTTTGGACTTGGCCTTCGCTCACCCTCTCATGAAAACCGGCGAGATTTTCGCCTCAAAGATCTCTCTCTCTCTCCGCGAAGAATCCGGCGAGAATCTCGCCTTGAAACTCTCTCTCTCGTCTTGCATGCGAGGAAGGAAGGAAGGATGAGAAGAAATTAGGTTTTATTGTGAACCTACATCCTTAAATACCCCTCTTTTATCATTTATTTAATCTTTAATTAAAAATAGATCAGATTGTTAAGTGCATCCCCAGACATTTGTTCACACGCCCTCTCGGCTTAAGCCCATTCACAGCTAAATCAATCGGGCTCTGCATCCCGCACCCAGTTTTAATTAAGTGACCCCTGCAGATTACTCACACCTCACTTTTTACCATTTAGACCCCCTCACTCGTTTTTATTAATTTCCTCTAAATCAAATAATTTCCTATAAACCAAAAATAATTAAATATGTTTTTATCAAAAATCAAATAAAAAGGCTAAGTCGGTTGTACAACCAGGGTTAGTCATCATTCTAGGACCAATGAGTACATGCAGATTCAGTAATCCTAAAAATTTATAAAATTGTAAATAAATCATTTTTCCTAAAAATAGGGGACTAAGTCGGTTGTACAACCAAGGTTAGTCGGCGTTCTAGAACTAATGAGTTATGCAGTTCGGGAGTTCTAGAATACCTATTCTAAAACCAACTCACCTCACATCAAACAAACTTCTTTAAAAAAACCTCAAAAATACTTTCAAAAGTAGGGGACTAAGTCGGTTGTACAATCGGGTTAGTCGGCGTCTAGGAATCGAGTGGTATGCAGGTTCAAGGAATCCTAGACCCCCTACACTAAAAACACCAACCAACAAACCTTTCTCAGGAAGAACTACGTAGTTTTGATTCCTCCATTGCATCCGGAGGTACGTAGGAGCAAGAGTTAACTCTTGTCAAGCACTAAAAACCAAAAATTTAATTAAGTCTTTTCCACTGTAAATAAAAAGGTTAAATATTAATAAAACATAAATGATTAGACAAAGGATGTCGTGGGGTGCTAATACCTTCCCCACGCATACCGACTCCCGAACCCTAAACTCAGCCTTATCTTAAACCTAAAAGGGATTTTCCGAATTTGCCCTTAAACTAAAATTTGGTGGCGACTTCCTTTGAACCTTTCGAAGAATCAATTCCCGAATTTTTCGGTCGCTACAACGTTGTCAGTGCTCTTGAATCAATGTCGTAAATTATGGGTGTGTTGTCCACGCTGCAATGAACCTAAAGTGTTTTCATCTCTATTGTCGATAATCACCATTAATGATTACAGTGACAGGAGATGATTAGAATGTATTCTGGGTAGGACCTTGGCGAATCCCTCGTGATATTTGAGTCTCCACTATACATTGCACAACACTCTATCAAGTTTTTTGAAGACTCTATTCCTTCCTTCCCATTTCGGACCCTTCAATGTGTACTTCGTTCCAACCGTATTAACTTCAACAAGCCGACAATCATTAATCCAATTTGAAAACTGAAGGCATCTCTATAGCTCAGTAGGCACCATCCTTTTTGTTTCCCGAGTGAGGATATCTCATTGAAGTCACCTATAGTCACAGTTCGGTGATCCGAGTACTCAACATTAGAATATTCCTCCATGTCTCACTTCGTTCATTATCTCGAGGACTAGCGTAAACCATTGTTAGCGACCAAGGCGTGATTCGTTGTTCGTGACTTTCACATGCAAGTCAGGAAATCCTCCTCGACAAGTTCCACACTGTATATCATTCCTATTCCACAATATCCATCTGCCACCTGAGTAACCCCTTTGTCTCAGACAATAGAAATTTAGAAAACCCCAAATTTTGTATTGTATTCGAGCTCTAGTCCCGCTGCAATGAGGCTCATGCAAAGGTTCTAAATCAGCTCCAGTGCTCCTATGGTAATTAATAAGTGCCCTCCGGAAATATTTCCCTCGGGCACTTCCAAAATTCCATATAATAAGAATCATTGATAAACAATTGGTTATTAATGGAACCAGTACCCAAAGGGTCACATCATTTGCATATGGTCCTTCTAGCTCTTCTCCTCAAAGCCATTAGGTACCTCCATTACACTATCTCCAGTTGAGTTGATGTGAATCACTTCTTTATTCTTATCTATCTATAATTTACGTCCCTCTTCATCGTCTTCGGGTCTGGTGCTTTGGGTGTTGGCTATTTCTTTGGAGATTCTTGACCAATACTAATTTGTTTTTATTTTTCATATTGATTGGTAGAGGGTTGCATTGGCGCTGATGTAAAATCACTATTATTAGCTGATTTGCTTACTGGGTAGGTCATAATTCTTGTTATTATATATCCTCCTAGGTGGACACTTGTTGTGTTAAAGGTGGTGTCCTTAGGCTCGAGTTCTTTGTGTCCCTTGGTCACCTGTTGGGTTTCTTGTCGACGACGATTCTTCTTGGTCTAGAGCTTAGCATGTTATACTCTCTCGCGAGTAGCATGATTGCGTTGTTGCCTTTCGGGCCGAAGTCAACTTCGGTCGCGTTATCAGTA
Source organism: Oxytropis ochrocephala (assembly GCA_020916435.1). Taxonomy (NCBI): domain Eukaryota; kingdom Viridiplantae; phylum Streptophyta; class Magnoliopsida; order Fabales; family Fabaceae; genus Oxytropis; species Oxytropis ochrocephala. The sequence continues at coordinate 12,501 of JAJHUT010000057.1, forward strand.
TTGAGCACCCTGTATCTCGCACAAGATCTGTTATTATGAGCACATGTGTTTAGCACACTATTAGAGTGTATGCCCTTTGGGGAGCTTTTTTTGCGCTCGATCCGTATCCATTCCCCATGCAAAGCAGTTGGCGCTTCCTCCTCAATAATATTGTTACCTACTATTTCGACCTTAGCAGCTAAAATATTGGAGGTGGTTGTGCTAGGGTTTGTTGGAGCGTCTCATTCGCTCTCCTGTGAGCCTCTTTCGGCCGTTGCGCCACCACTAGGTGCTCCTCCATTCACCTGTTTTGGCTTCGGCCTTTTCACTAAACAGTCATAGGCACAATGGCCATAACACCCACAATGAGTGAAAATAATATGTAAGCTCTCATATTGGACCTGGTACCATTCACAATTGATGCCTACCCTTCCCACAACCGGTTTATTCAAGTCAATTTTGACGCACAGTCGTGCGAAGCACCCTCTCTCCATCTACAAGGTATGAAGGTCGACCTTATCCGGGTTGCCAATTGAAGAAAGTAAGGCCCATAACAAACCCTCACGGTAGTAAAGAAGGTTCAAGCAAGGTATTCTAACCCAAACCATCGTTTGTCAATGGTAGTCGTCGCAGCGTTAAAATTCAGATCCTACTTACGTACAGAAAAATAGTGATCAAAGTCCATCAAAGGTCCACCATTAATTACATTCAATTTGTCATGCAGTATCCATTACCCACATCCATAAGGTCAACGCTACCTACAAGCTTCCATGTACTTTCCAACTTGGCTCTCATAATATTAAATCCGAGAGTTTTTCCTATAAGCTTGATCATGAACGTTTCTTGCCATGGCTGACTCAGCTCTTGTATAACTGTATCTTCAACGTGGAGCATGGGTAACAATCAATTATCCTTCACATACTCTATTCTTCGTGGGGGAGGCCAATAAGGGTGACCCTTGAGTATCTTATCGCTTAATCTTCGTGGGTGGGGCGACAATGCCAAACGCTGTTATTTATCGTCGCTTATCAGGTTGGTACTGGTTTTGTAGGAATTTGTGCTGAGGTTAATGATTAATGTTTATGCACCGGGTTTCTTTATCTGATATAAGGAGAGAGGGTGGGAGGAATTGAAAGGGTTGAAACAGCATTTTGTCAAGAGCAAGTGGTTTTGTAAGGGAAAGAAGGCTCAGAAGACAAGATAGTTGGTGTGGCTGGCAAGTTGTTGGTATATGATTAGCTCAAAATGATCGCTTGACAAGAGGGGAAGAAACTAAGATAGACTAAATTTTTTCTCATTTTAAGTCTTTGTCTTGGAGGGTAGTTTAATGCTCTTACGTGTATAAACAATTCCTGTGAAAGCCTTGATGTTTTGGTTTTGAGTACACCTAGTGCTCTTATTAATGAAATTTTTGCTTATCTAAAAAAATCTGGAGTGAAGACAAAAAGGTGTTTGTGAGAAAAAAAAAGCTAAATAATTTAATTTTAACAAGTTAATTCTTTAAGTTTTTTTTACGTGTATAAACATTTCAGTTTTTTTTGCACCACTTAGGTCCTCTAAGTTGCTTAATTGTAACGTTGAAGCTGAAATATGTAAGTTATTTGGTATTTAAAAGTTACAATTAAATAACTTAAAAGACAAAAAAATTACAATTAAATATCTTAAAAAGAACTAGATGATACGAAAAAACTTAAAGAAGTAACTTATTAAAATTAAATAACTTAAAGAACATATTTGATTAAAAAAAATAACTTATTGGACGTAATGTAATTTAGAAAAAGGGCTCCGGTCTAATTTATTAGCAAAAGAACACTTTTTAGGTTAATTAAATAAGTAATGTATACATTTATAACATAACCACATTAACCAGATACATTAGTGGCAAAAAAACCAAACAAAACCAAAAAAAATAATTATTTTCTTAAACAACCCACCTTTTAGATTAAATACCAAACTAAGCCACTTTTTTTTTCTTTGGTGAACTCGCCCCCACCCCTAGTTCACCAAAGAAATTTTGCAATTTTTTTTAAAATCCTTTGTAGAATTCGCCCCCCACCCTAGTTCTCCACATGGTTTTTAATTTTTTGATTTTCTTGTATTTTATTTTATTAAAATCTAAATTTATTTAATTTAATTACAAAAATTAATTTAAATAATTAGAATAATTAATAAAATTATTTATAAAATAATTAAAAATACGGTAAATAATTAAGATATTAATGAGTGGAACAGAATTTAATATTCGATAAGAACAAAAAGAAAAACACAAATTGCAAAAATACAAGCATAGGAAATTTAAAAGCGAAACAACAGGAAAACATAATACAACCTAGTTCTACTTAGAACTACTACTACTACCTCTAATTCTACGGCGGAGGTGTTCGACAGATTCTTCTGTTTCGACGAACAATTCGAGATAAGGTTCAATGAAACCTTGGAATTCTTCATGTTTCTCAAACATTTGACGAACGTCTTCGTCATTCTTGATAGGCTTAAGGCACTTCTGAATACGATTACGTGGGTTCCAAACACGATGTAGGGGATTCACATTCGATTTTTTTAATTTCTTTCTTTGAACACCATCTAGTTTCACATTTTTATTAGTTTTTCTTTCAATTTCGCGAATGTGATGTTGTTCTTAAGCTGAAATGTTTAGTTTTTGATTCACGACTATGAATCAACACACCAGAATGGTCGTCCCAGGACCTGTTAGTCATTTGATACTCAACTTTACAGGGGTGCGTAAGTATGGGTTGTTGTGGTGCGGGTGGTGGTTGAAGAAGATGCATGATCTCTTCTGGAGTTCGTCTTGTGTTCACATACAGCTCTAAGATTTGTCGCCCCATCGGAGCGTTAGCTAGATGTTCCATCATTGTGCGGACGTCCTCGCCGCTTCGGATCTCCATGGTGAATATTTGGGCACCCCATCATCTCTACAATTGAACTTTTCAAGCGATACGATCGGCGTCTTTACGCCACGCTCCTGCGGGCGAATCTTCCTCTCGGCCTTCTCCTTGAGTTGGGCGAATGTGATGTCCTTATTCATCCTGCATAACACATGGTTAGGACAACGAAACACAACGCCATGTTCGTTGGTGGTGACAGTTCCATTGTGATAAAAGGCGGTTAGGAATTTGTCGTTTAGTCTTTGGGTTTGCACAACCGCCATTCCATTGTAGCGGGTGGGCGATGGTTTTTGGGGAAGAAGCGAGAGAAAGAAGATGAGTCGAGAAGGCAAGGGTAGGTTGAGGGTAAGCCGGTGGTGTTAATGTCGGTGTAATTTGAGAATGTATTTATAATAGAGCGTGATCGTGTGTGAGCCGTTGATCTAGGGTGATCATAATAGTTGATTGTAGGGTTTAGTGTCGGCAAAATCTAGGCCGTTAAATTGTATCGGCAAAATCTTGGCCGTTTAATAATGTCGGCAAAATCTAGAGGCGTTAAATAATGTCGGCAAAATCTAGGCCGTTCAATCAAAAAGCCCCAAAGACTATGCACACTCTGCACAATGCAAAGATGCACACTCTGTGACTATGCACACTCTGCGCGCAATGCAAAGACTGCACGCACAATGCAAAGATTACGCACAATGCAAAGACTGCACAATGCACACTCTGCACAATGCAAGACTTCTGCACAATGCAACACTCGCACAATGCACACTCGCGCACAATGCGGCCACTCTGCACAATGCAAAGATCTGCACAATGCACACTCTGCACAATGTACACTCGCACAACGCATTATTAAAGATTGAAGATAAAATATTTAATAAGTGATCCAACTTAATTAAATGTGACTTAACATTAAAACCTTAAATTTAATAATTGACAAAAATACCACTTGTTAATTTTGAAATACAACTTCGAAACTAATAATACATTAAACAACATTGACTAGTTTACATTGCGGTTAGAGGCGCTTATTTTTGTTGTGACCCTCATTTCTACAAATTCCGCATCTTTTAGTGCGGGTTCCGTTCTCTTTGATCCATCCTCTGTGCGAATACGAGTAGATCGTGGGCGACCCTTTTTATCTCTTCTTTTAGTTGGATCATCTTTGTAGTTCAATCGTATTGAAATCGAGCCATGAGGTCTCGATGAGCAAGGGTGGGAACTCCACAATGTAAGTATTGAAAACATGATGCATTGTGTAGGGTGGATCAACAAACCGCAAGTGGTCGAAGCGCATTTAGAGCATCTTTGCGATGGCATGTGAACATGGGTAATGAAGGGCACGGAATTCCCCACACTCACGGAGTTTTGATTCGAAGTCGACCACAAATGTGGTCGCAGTCTACCACTTTGTGGTCGTTGTTCTTCCCGAACTCGGAACAATTGCACGCACGATCGTGAATTGCGGCGGTGTGCGTTTGTGACACTTTGATGTTTTTCGGCAATGTTTTTCATCAATGTTTGAGAGAACATTGTTCCGGATGCCATCATCGCTTTGTGCTTGTGTTCCCCGTTTCACAAAGATCTCGTTCATCCTAAAATATGTTGCATCTATTAATGAACGGATCGGAGATTCCGCACCCCCTTAAGGACATTGTTGATGCACTCTGCAAGGTTTGTTGTCAAGTGCCCCCAACAGCGCAACCTCCATCTCATGAAATCGGTGTATGGTTGAAATGTTTGTTGAGAAAAAGGGATGGTGTGTGGTGGTGGAGATGGAATAGAGTGGGGTTCACTTACGAGTATAGTTTGAAGGAGCATCAACCAAATCTCCAGTATATTTCGGTGTCTGAGATACCTTGACCTCTACATTGTTGGTAATGCTCCATCATCATTTCAAGTTGTTCATCGGATGTAATTTGAAACCCGCATAAAAGTCACAACCATACTATGAGTGTTGTGGGAGTACCGATATGTAATACTAGAAACCATTTGGGAGCAGTCGGGAGATATTATTTTTTCAATGGCTTCTTTAACTTGAGGTAGTTTGAATTTAGATTTGAGTTTGACAAGGGTGTAGTTTTGACATCTAAACAACAACAACCCCGAGTATCTCGATTTTTCTACATAACCATTGTAAAACACGGTGATAAAAGCGGGGCTGGAGTTGGAGCCATTGATGAAGTTGGGAGCAGGAGGGTGTGTTTGAGTTTTAGTTGGTAGTAGGAGGATTTGTAAAGGTGTGGTTAGTGGTGAGAGATGTAGTGAGTATTTATTGAAATTGGCGGTGTAGATTGCCTTGAGGGGTTTTGGTTTTGAAGGCCGGGATTGCACCGCAAGTGACTTTTGACGGCCACGATTGCACCGACAATTTTAATGGCGAGGATTCCACCGAAGCGATTTTGAATATTTCAATGTGCATTGTTCATAGAGGACCGGCTTGCATTGTGCGAGTGAATCGTGCATTGTTCGAGAGTCCATCATGTGCGGCGTGCATTGTTGAGTGAGGAATCGCGGCACCGTGCATGTGTATGGACGACTATTATCGAGAACAATCATGACAACCACTAAGGCATATTGACAAAGCCTAGTGGACAAACCTGATGGTGGCCCCTTGTCTCCCACTATCGGAAGGTGAAATGCATGTGAATAATTATTGAAAGTCCGACGGTTTAGATTGCACCGACAATTTGAGCGGTTAGGATTCCACCGACCGTTTTGTTTCTTGCAATCCTACACCCATTATGGTCGTGGCAATGTAGGGTATATTTTGTGAAAATAATGCACATAAAAATTAGGGGAAAAAGTAGGGCAAATAACCATGTTAATTTTAGGTGAAAAAATGATTTTTAGCACACTTTCTAGTAAATAAATTACTCATTAAAACATTTTTAAATTTTTTTTCCAACACAACACTTTAGTATTACACTTTCTCTACAAGGTATAATATTTACAAAATTAAAATACAAATTACATTCGTGGGAAAAATGTTCCTAAACTTAGGTAAAAAACCGTTTTTTATACTTAGTGAAAATAAATTTCAATCTTCAATTCCTTTCTTCTACACCTACAAAGTAATACAATAAATATTAAATCAATGAGATTTCATTGACCTCAGTACCTCTCCTATCATGTCATATAAAATTTTGAATTTTATTAAATTTTTTAACCTAACTTAAATTCATTTAACTTAGACAATACTATGACACTTCCTTATGGACAAATGCATGTGAATACTTGTCATAAACAATGTGAAAGACATATGAACAACCTAGAGACAAGCAACTTGACAAAGGCATGTGAATTAGTGTCATAAAGGGTTATTAGGGTCATGTGAATAACTTAGACACAAGTATATGGACAAAGACATGTGAACTACTTTAATAATGGTTGAACACAAAAATCAAAATCATCATTTACACCACTATACCCATTTTGGTCGTGGCAATATAGGGTATTTTTTATTAAATAAAAAAAAATTAGGGGAAAAAATTAGGGCAAAAAACCATGTTAAGTTTAGGTGAAAAAAAATGATTTTTAGCACACTTTCTAGTAAATAAATTACTCATGAAAACATTTTTTAAATTTTTTTTTCCAACACAACACTTTAGTATTACACTTTCTCTACAAGGTATAATATTTACAAAATTAAAATAGAAATTTAATTCGTGGGAAAAATGTTCCTAAACTTAGGTAAAAAACCCTTTTTTATACTTAGTCAAAACCTACAAAGTAATACAATAACTATTAAATCAATGAGACCTCATTTACTTCAGGACCTCTCCTATTCCTGAAGAAGAAGATCACACAACTTGTTTCAAGAAAGAATTAATTTAAAAATGTGGCTTGAATGGGAAAAAATTAGGGCAAAAAACCATGTTAAATTTAGATGAAAAAATGATTTTTAACACACTTTCTAGTAAATAAATTACTTATTAAAACATTTTTAATTTTTTTTTTCCAACACAACACTTTAGTATTACACTTTGTCTACAAGGTATAATATTTTAAAAAATATAATACAAATAAAATTCGTGGGAAAAATGTTCCTAAAGTAAGGTAAAAACCGTTTTTATACTTAGTTAAAAAATTTCAATCTTCAATTCCTTTCTTCTACACCTACTAAATAATACAATAACTAAAAACCCTTTTTATGCTAATGTAGTGCATAGTTAAAAAGCGTAGTACAATCTACACCGTTTAAACCGTCGGTGCAATCTGGGCCTTTAAAACTTTGGTGCAATCTACACCGTTTAAAAGTATCGGTGCAATCTGAACCATCCATAAATATCGGTTTTTTCAAAAAAATTACTTTCGTGGGACAATCCCCGGTGGCCCCCTTGTCTCCCACTATCGAAGGTGACATAATTGCATTTTGGAATCCAAGACCCATTATTGCGCTTTTGTCCCCACCAACCACCGAACAATCTTGAATTCATTGGATTCCCCACAAAACCGTGTGCTCAAACAAAACCATGAAATTTGAAACAAAACCATGGGTGAAACCATCTTTCAATACCATTATATATTCAACCATATATTCATTGCTTTCATTTAGACAAAAATCAAACCATCTTCTCTTCTCGCCTCTTCACCTTCCCAAGCCCTTGCCTTACAACCATCTTCTCTTCTCTGCGCTTTTCATCTTTTGGTCTAACACGCAACCGACTTTACTTTCTTTATCACTCTCTTCATCTCCATCCAAAAATGTCTACCCTACTAAACCAAGCTAATCATATTTCCAACTATCTCAACAATGACCCCATGGATGTTCATCACAAATTCACACTTCCCACACCGGATGAATCTATACTACCTTTGATAGAAAGAGTGGGTTTGGTAAAATTCTTTCAATTGGCTCGTTCAAAATCCAACCGGCCTTGGTGGCGGCAATGATCGAGCTGGAGACCGAGAAACACACACGTTTCATCTTCCGCAGGGGAGTGCACAATAACTCTCCAAGACGCCCGGTTGCATTGCGATTTGGGGCTTTCTGTGAGCGGAGATGCCATTCGGCAATACCTCAAAACTTGGCCCGAACTATGCGAGCGATATTTGGGTAAAGTTGTCCCACCTAATGGAAAAGATGGCCACTGTCTCTCTGTTGAGTTGGCTACGTCGTGAATTTATGGAGGTTCCACAGGGGCTTCCATGACGGTTCTTAAACAATATTGTAGGGCTTGGTTGTTGCTTTTGATCGGGAGTACATACTCCCGGACAAAACATCAAACAGAGTCAAGATGAAATACCTACTCCCCTTGATAAATTTCGACAAAATATCCAAATTTAGTTGGGGTCGGCATGTTTGACAAACTTATACCGGATGTTGTGTACGACATCTACAACGCACTTGGAAAGGCTATGGGTGGATGTACTCTTTTGTTACGATTTTGGAGTGCACCGCATGCCTTTCCTAGCACCGTCTTGCACACTTTTATATGATTGGCCACTAGCAAAGAGGTAAAAATTTGACACTTTTTTAAAAATACTAACAATTACATTTGATCTTTATGTTACTTAGTTCCTTTATTTACTAGATGGGCAACACCACCACTTAATCACACGGATGTCCAAGAGACCTTGTTTCGCATGCGAACAAGGATCGATCACATCACGGTGAGGATTTTAAGTGGTTGCCTTATGAGGATTTCAACCTTCCGGTGACGATATGAGGGCTCGGCCATATGGACTACAAACACGGCTATGGTGTGTTTCCATATGGTGGAATGGCACCACGTGAGATAGGGTTAAATTGCAATACCGACTTACGCAAGAGATACGGTGCCCAACCACGAGATTTGACTCTTCGCACGTAATCACCATGCGGGGATGAAGATGACACCGATTGGACTCGATATCACACTCATTTGGATCGATCGTTGGAATGATAGAGAAAATCGGTGTGTTGTTTTGGCCACCGCTATGGAACACCAAAGCGATCGATAGATACATCATGTTGGTTTTTCAAAAATTCTCGCCATACATTTACGCCGACCAACAACTAAGGGATCCTCGTCTTCTTTGGTGTTGTGGGCGATGTGGAAGAATCGGATGAAGAACAACCACCACCTCCCCAAGAACTCAAATCAACGCGTCGAGAGCGTAATCAGTAATCGTTATCGACGCGTGCGCACAAATCAAGATCGGAACCAAACAGCGTGTGAGACGAGAAGAATATGTGCCCCACCGCCACTCTATCTCACACACACCAACATCTCAAAGACACCGATATGTTCGACTCTCTGTTTGGTTCGCACGGCGGCATACACCGAGTCTGCGATTTATGCTCGTGAACTTCAAGAGAGGGCCGCCGGTGCTAGTTCTTCATCGATTGCCACAATATTATCAATACCCACCTCCTCTCGAGCCCGTGCGTGCTAGTTCTTCATCATCGGCCCAATATTATCAATACCCACCTCCCGAGCGTGGTGCAAGTTTTTCATCGGTGCCCGAATATTATCAATACCAACATGCCCACGAGCCCCAACCCCAATTATTTCGGACCCACCTCCCCTGTCACGGCGAGGAAGAACCCGAACAACCACAATGGCCACAGCGTCCACAACGTAATCCCCCGCCCTGAGCGGTGTGGAACCTGGGTCTCATCTTCTTCGTTAATACTTTAATGTATTATTAGTTTGACAAGTTGTATTTCATAGCAAAGAAGTTGTATTTTTATGACTTATTAAATTCAAGGTTTTAATTAATGGTCTACATCTTACCGATTAATGTTTAATCTGGCTAGATTTTACGCAATTTTTAATATCTTCATTTTTTACCCCAATTATTTTATAAATAATTATTCTAATTATTTAAATTAATTATTGTAATTAAATTAAATTAATTTAGATTTTAATTAAATTAAATACAAGAAAATCAAAAAATTAAAAAAACCTTTGATGAACTAGGGGTGGGGCGAGTTCATCAAAGAATTTTAAAAAAATTGCAAAATTTTTTTTTGGTGAACTAGGGGTGGGGCGAGTTCACCAAAAAAAAAAAGTGGCTTAGTTTGGTATTTAATCTAAAAGGTAGGTTGTTTAGGAAAAGAATTTTTTTTTTGGTTTTGTTTGGTTTTTTTGCCTACATTAGTTATTCAATAAACCTAAAAATTAAATATTTTTATGCTTATAAATGAGATTGAAGGGACTACATCATTTAACTTTCAGAACAATTCGCTAGCTCGCACCGTCACACCCTTCCACTACAGTTCTCCGGCCACCACACCCTCACGCCACCTGCATTTGTAGTCATCGTCGTCTCAACTGTAAGGATTCAAAACCACTCTTTCATTTACTAATCCCATATTTTTCGTTTCAGATACGTTGGGGATTGAAATCAGTTCAAAATTTTCTGTTTTAACGCTTCAAAATTAGAATCCATCAATTCGGTTATGAAATCCCCAATTCATGTTGTCTGTGGATTTCGTTTCCTCTGTAAATATAAAATCAGTAGTGTATTTAATATTTATCTCTTCCAGAATAGGTTAGCAATAGCAATTTCCTAGCTTGCTCGCTAAAGTAGTTTAATCAAAATAGTTTAATCACTAATAGCATATATGAGGATGGTATTAGCAGAATACCCTTTTCCAACTAAAAAGTGCTTTTGCATTTGGTTACTTCCGGTTAGAGCAACTTTAATGGGGTTGCTTATTGAGGTTACTAAAAATTAGTAGCCGGTGCTTATAGTTGTTTAGCATTGGAGTTGTCATACGTGGCAATTTATGCATGTGACAAAATAGTCACCGGTTATTGAAGATTAAAAAACTATTTTTTTCTATCTCCCATTTTTTTATCAATTATAAAAAATCTTGATTTTTGTAAAAAAAAACATTTTTGATTAAAATATATAATTAAGTGGAGTCATGTATGATTGCTTATAAACACTTACCATTGAAGTAAAAACTAATTGAGACAACTATAAATTCCTTAAATACTACGTGGCAGTTTGACCCCATAAAAATAAACTTAGTTCACTCAAATAAACTCTCCCCATTAAAGATGCTCTTACAGCTTATGTGCTTTCAAATTTTGGTTATTAAGTCTAAGACACGAATATTTGATGTTTGGGTGTGTAAAATCATGTTACAATAAAATATGCAGTTTAATCACTTTTAGCCATTCTCTCTTCTTGTTAAGGCTTTTTGATCAAGTTTAGCCAACTGAGGAGTGTGGCCTTGTTTCTCTATTCCTCTTTGCGAATTTTTCTTTTTTTTGCGTTGTTTCTCTTCTCCATTCACTAGTTTGCATGGTTACTCTATCTATGTTGCAGTTTGTGTTGTTTTCACAGTTTATCGTTGCTTTGAAATCAACCCAGCCACGGCCACTACTTTGTTTTCATGTTTGAGTATTAATTTTGTGGATTATTCTATTTTTGAGACTTTATATGTAAGGTATAAATTGCATGTATCGTTTCTGTAGACTTTGACGTAGCCGCCATACCGCTACCCGCTACACCGCTATAGCGTTTTAGGGGTTGGTCGCTACGCTACACTATCTGTTATTGACTACATAGAAACAAACCCTATGTGATGTCTGTTGTGATCATATGAGTGTTTGAATGATCCTTTCTGGTGGTTTATTGCAGGTTCTAATGCAACCACTACATGCAGGGGAGAAACTTGCAGGCCAGATTTTAGTGCCAAATTAGTTCTTTATCACGTCTTGCGAAAAAAGGTTAGCATGTTGTCGTATAAATAAATCATATTAATTAGAAACTCATAATATTGTTTTAAAATGCTCTCTTTAGAAGGTGATGAGAATGCTGGCAAAAAGAATAGGTTTGGCAAAGTTTTTACTAGGAGGGGTAGGAAGGTCTTTAACTCCAAGTAGTGGAGTGTGTGCTGATAACAGAATTGTGCATGTGTGCATGACTCACGCCTTTTGGCTGAGGAATAGAATAAAGGTAGGAGATAGGAGAGAGAAGGTAGGCATGATTTGGCTTGGGCTGGGATTGGGTAGTACAGTTTCTCTCTCTTGAGAGTACTGCACTTTGTTTTTCCTAATTCTGCATCTATCCTTGTAATTCACACGGAATTTAAGGAAATATATACTACCTTTACTCCATTTCTGAGTTTCTTTTACTGTTACATTGCAATTCCTATCATTAGTATCAAAGCTCTAGTACCACCGGAGCTTTATCATGGTGAAGAAAACAGCGTTGGAAGAACGACAGGATCAGCTCGAGCAGAGTTTCGAAGGGCTCGCATTGGAAGTCCGCACTAACAATGCTGAGATACGTGAACTTCTGGAACGCTTGGAGCTCCGGTTATCTCAGAGACGACGACGTCGGCGTCGTGCAGGAAGTAGTACGTTGGAGAACAACGGCGAAGAGGAAGACGATGATAATCAGGCCACTGAAACAGAGTCATCTGGCGAATCTGGTCCTAAGTCACGTCATCGTTATCGTGGAAGGAAGCTAGAGATTTCGGTATTCGAAGGAGGAGAGGCGTATGGATGGCTGGTGAAGGTGGAACGTTACTTCAGGATCAACGGAGTGGAAGAGGATGAAATGTTGGAGGCGGTGATGATTGCGCTTGATGGGAGAGCTCTGAACTGGTTCCAATGGTGGGAAGAACAGCACCCCGACCCGAGCTGGGAAGACTTCAAACATGCGGTGATTAAGCGGTTCCAACCCGGGTTAGTGAGAAACCCGTTGGGTCCGATTCTGAGCGTAAAACAGACCGGCACGGTGATGGAATACAGGGAGCAATTTGAGATGCTCATGGCTCCGTTGAAACGCAACGAGAGGGGAATGCTGGAAAGCATTTTTCTAAACGGGTTGCGCGACGAAATACAATCCGAACTCAAACTCCATAACAAGCGAGGTTTATACGCCTTGATGGATCGCGCCTTGCTTTCGTAGAGAGCGAAACAGAGAGTAATCGAAGGATGGTGTGAGAGAAAAGAACGGGCGGAGCAGATGGAGGAGTAGTGTGGACTGGGTGAGTTACGACCGAGGTAAGAGCGAGCAGATGTTTGTTAAACCCAAAGCCGATCTTTGGGGAAGCGTTGGAGTCACCGGCCGAGAAATCAACCACGATAAGCGGAGAGAAGAAGCAGGGGATGGAAAAAAAGCTCTCGGGAGGAATTGAGAGACTTGAGTGAGACGAGGACTCTGTTTTAAATGCGTAGAACGTTGGGGACGCGATCACAAATGCAAAATGAAGCACTTCAGCCGGAATTGATTGATGAGGATGGAAGTGGTGTATCGAGCAAGAAGAAGATCTGAGAGGAGATCAACTGCGAAACATTGGTGGAGTTAAAAACACTTCTACTTTCACTTGAAGCAAAGTGGGATTAACTTCCAATCAATCCTTCAAAGTGTGGGGAGTGATCAATGGGAGAGAGGTGCTGATATTGATTGATTCAGGGGCCACCACCAATTTTATTTCACACAAGTTGGGGGAAGAATTGAAGCTACAGCTGGAGGAAACTTCAGAGTACACCATTGAAGTAGGCAATGGAGAGAAAATCACTCACAGGGGTGTTTGCAGGGGTGTGAAAGTGTTGGTTCAGGGCATCTCTTTCACTCAGGACTTCTTCTTGATGACTTTGTCTGGCACTGAACTCGTTTTGGGTATGGATTGGCTAGCTAGCCTAGGTGACATTAAGGCTAATTTCCAGAACCTAGTGATTAAATGGAAGGAAGGGGACAGAGGTTCAAGATACGAGGAGAACCCTCCCTAAGCAGAAACCAAGCTTCACTGAAAACTGTGATCAAAGCTGTGAATTAAGAAGAAGAAGGGTACTTATTACAACTCTGTGAGATGGTGGCGGCGAATCCAGTATCTGACTGGACCGAGTCTGCGGATTTTGGAGGAATTCACAGATGTGTTTAATGCACCAAAAGGTCTACCACCTCAGAGAGAGTTAGATCATGCCATAGTGCTCAAGCCTGAGGCACCTCCTCCAAATATTAGACCCTACAGGTACCCTCACTATCAAAAAGATGAAATTGAAAAAATCGTGAATGAAATGCTTGATGCTGGAATTATTAGACCTAGTGTAAGTCCTTTCTCTAGTCCTGTGCTCTTGGTTAAGAAGAAAGATGGGGGGTGGAGGTTTTGTATTGATTATAGAGTCCTAAACAAATACACAGTGCCTGATAAATTCCCAATACCTATTATTGATGAATTATTGGATGAGATTGGAGATGCAAGGATTTTTTCCAAGCTGGACTTAAAATCTGGTTACCACCAGATCAGAATGAAAGCTGAGGACATTCACAAGACAACTTTTAGGACTCATGAGGGTCACTATGAGTACCTTGTAATGCCATTTGATTTGACTAATGCTCCATCCACATTCCAAGCCCTCATGAATAAGATTTTGAAGCCTATTATGAGAAGGTATGTACTAGTTTTTTTTGATGACATATTGGTGTATAGCAAGAATTTAGAGATACACCAGGAGCATTTAAGAACTGTACTGGGTATATTGAGAACCCACCAGCTGTATGCTAATCATAAGAAGTGTACTTTTGCTCAAGAGAAGATTGAATACCTGGGGCATGTCATTTCTGGTTGTGGAGTAGCTGCAGATCCGAGTAAGGTTGAAGCCATGATGAAGTGGCCAGCCCCTAAGGATATCAAGGGTTTGAGAGGCTTCCTAGGGTTGACTGGCTATTATAGACGATTTGTGAAAGATTATGGTAAGATAGCTTGGCCACTCACTCAACAATTGAAGAAAGACAACTTCAAGTGGGATACAAGTGCTCAAAATGCTTTTGACAGATTGAAAGTAGCTATGACAACTCTGCCTATCTTAGCTGTACCTGATTTTTCACAAGAATTTATCATAGAAACGGACGCTTCTGGAAGAGGAATTGGGGCTGTTTTGATGCAAGGGGGGTGGCCAGTGGCTTTCATGAGTCAAACCCTCTCTAATCGGGCTCAGAACAAATCGGTTTATGAGAGGGAATTGATGGCCATTGTCATTGCAGTGCAGAAATGGAGGCATTACCTCCTTGGAAGACATTTTACAATTCACACAGACCAAAAGAGTTTGAAGTACTTAACTGAGCAACGATTGATGGGTGAAGAGCAACAGAAATGGGTGACAAAGCTCATAGGTTATGACTTTGACATCAAATACAAGCCAGGCATTGAAAATAAGGCTGCTGATGCCTTATCAAGACAGGTCAGTTACAATGCTATTTCTTCGGTTCAGTGCCATGATTGGGAGGGCTTAGAGGAGGAAATACAAGCTGACAGCAAACTCAGACAGATTCTGCAGGACTTGGCAGCCCAAGTGGTTGAACATCCAGGGTATACTGTGAAGAAGGGTAGGCTCTACTACAAGAACAGATTGGTCTTGCCTAAGGATTCTCCTAGAATTGACAAGATCTTAACTGAATTTCATTGATCTGTTGTGGGAGGACATTCGGGTTTTCTGAGAACATATAAGAGAATAGCTAGCATAGTATACTGGGAGGGCATGAAAGGGAGGATACAAAAATATGTAGAAGCTTGTTCAGTGTGCCAAAGAAACAAATGCCAAGCTCTTAGCCCCGGAGGTTTGTTACAACCACTTCCAATACCTACTCAGGTGTGGAGTGATATATCTATGGACTTTGTGGGAGGCTTACCTAAGGCTATGGGGATGGATACAGTGTTTGTGGTGGTTGAAAGGTTAACTAAATATGCACACTTCATTGCTCTTGCTCACCCTTACTCTGCTAAAGATGTAGCATTAGTGTTCATGAAGGAAATTGTCCGACTACATGGTTTTCCATTGACCATTGTTTCAGATAGAGACCGTGTATTCATCAGTCACTTCTGGACAGAATTGTTCACTGCAGCAGGCACCAAAATGAAGATGAGTTCAGCTTACTATCCTCAAACCGATGGTCAAACTGAAGTGGTGAATAGGTGTTTAGAGACCTATTTAAGGTGTTTGACTGGACATAGGCCAAAACAGTGGCCCAAGTGGCTTCCTTGGGCTGAGTATTGGTACAATACCAATTACCATGCCTCCTTGAAGATGACTCCTTTTGAGGCTCTTTATGGCAGACCTCCCCCTGTACTTGTGAGAGGGAATGAAGACAGAGTTTCTGTGGAAGAAGTGCAGCAGCTCACTCAAGACAGGAATGACTTACTTAATGAGCTGAGAGAACAGTTGTGTAAGGCTCAAAACCGTATGAAACAGTTTGCTGATCAGCAGAGACGTGAGGTGGAATTTGACGTAGGAGACTTGGTATACCTCAAGATTCAACCCTACAAACTGAAACTGCTAGCTAAGAGGGTGAACCAGAAACTCAGTCCTCGGTTTTATGGGCCCTATGAGGTGTTGGACAGGATAGGTAAGGTGGCATACAGGCTCAAACTACCTCCAGAGAGCAGAATCCATCCCATTTTCCATGTTTCTCTGTTGAAAAAGGCTGTCTCTCCTACTGTTGTGGTGCAACCTCTTCCAACTTGTCTTGATGAGAACTGGGAACTCCATGTGGTGCCTGAAGATGTGCTTGCTGTGCGCAGAAATGTTGCTGGCCTACTTGAGATTTTGGTCAAATGGAGACACCTCCCTGACTTTGAGAATTCTTGGGAAAGCTACAATGACATGAAAGAGCAATTCCCTGAATTTCACCTTGAGGACAATGTGAATGTTTTAGGGGGGAGTATTGATGAGAATGCTGGCAAAAAGAATAGGTTTGGCAAAGTTTTTACTAGGAGGGGTAGGAAGGTCTTTAACTCCAAGTAGTGGAGTGTGTGCTGATAACAGAATTGTGCATGTGTGCATGACTCACGCCTTTTGGCTGAGGAATAGAATAAAGGTAGGAGATAGGAGAGAGAAGGTAGGCATGATTTGGCTTGGGCTGGGATTGGGTAGTACAGTTTCTCTCTCTTGAGAGTACTGCACTTTGTTTTTCCTAATTCTGCATCTATCCTTGTAATTCACACGGAATTTAAGGAAATATATACTACCTTTACTCCATTTCTGAGTTTCTTATACTGTTACATTGCAATTCCTATCAGAAGGTTAATCAGGTGTTAGTCTATTAGCCCTTTAAAGGCCAAGATGTGAAACAGGCTTTCAAATAAGTATCTAGGCTAGACTGGACTTTTGAAAAGGTTAAGTCAAGCCTTAAGAAATGACCTAAATCGGTTAATAGGCCGCCTTGTATTTTTAAATAGGCCTTGAAATAGGCCAGGCCTATTTAGTACTAAGTATGGTTTAACTTGGCTCATTTTCTTGTCTAGTTGGACTAAGATTCCAGTTGTAGCAATAAAAATGTATGTTAATCTTGAAGGTTAAGGTTTTACTATGTTGCAATTTGCACCATTCAGAAAAAGAAAGGAATTTGAAACAATACTTGGGTCTAGTTGGTCAAGTTTGAGAAACAATATATTCAATCTAATTAAGAACTTTACTCTCAATAATGTCTGGCTAGGTTTGGGCCTTATGGGTTTATATATGGTCGAAATGATAGTGATCACCTTCGATTGATTTTCAACTATATTGTATCCTAGCTGTTCAAAAGCTGTACGCAAAAGAAAAAAATTAGGAAAAAATGCAAAGAAAAAGTTAAAACCGCTAAGTTGAAATATGAAATGGTTCCTTGTGCAATTGAAATATTATTTATAGTTCTTTAATTTAATGGGTGAGTATGGGTGCATATACTTACTATACTTTTATAATGTTATTCTAATATTGACTCTTTTGCTTGAATTTCTAGTTTACTTGGTCCAACATGAAGGCTATTCGTGGTGATCTCATTGATCGTATCAGTGACTTGCCAAGTAATGTCATCGATGGCATCCTAGAACACTTGAACATCGAGACCTAGTTAGGACTAGTATTTTGTCGAGAAAGTGGAGGCATATGTGGACTTCAGTCCCGCAACTTAAGTTTAAAAGAAAGTTTTTCAAGAAGTGCAAGCATCTTGGAGACTCCATAATTTCTAGAATTATCACGGAAGTTCTAATGGTCCACGATGGGCCGATATATAAGTTTATTCTTGACACTAGTGACTCCAGGTACAAGATCAGCGATGAATCCCTCAATAAGTGGATTTTGTTTTTGTCAAGGAGAGGCATTAAATATCTTGAGCTTGCGAGTGTAGGAAAAGTTCTCAAACATATGCCATCCCTTGTCTTCTCTTGCAAGGAGTTGGTTTATTTCAAATCTTCCGGATTTAGTTTGGTAGTTCCGCCTAACTGCTGTGGCTTTACAAGTTTGCTTGACCTTCAATTACATTTTATTAGTTTCAAGTCTTCTGGTGCACTTGATAGTCTTATTTCTAGTTGCCCAATACTTGAAAAGCTTCTCATTTCATACTGCTCTGGTTTTGATTGTATTGATTTCTCTGCTCCTACTCTCAAAGTCTTGTGCATAATATCTGAAGAAATCAAGCCTATTTGTCTGGATAAAGCAAATAATCTGATTGATCTTAAACTCATGGCTGACACTTATCCAGAGAGAGTTCTGATATCTGATTTGCTAAAAGGCCTGCCGCCAAGAATTCAGAGACTTACCATGGCATCAGGTTACAATCAGGTTAAAACATCATCACTATTTCTAGTCTTTTTATTATTGTTCAGCTGGGTAAGTATCTGTCTGGCCTGTTGTTTGTATTTACACTGAAAGTTGATTTATTTCTAGTTTGAAGTGTACAAATACATCACATAGCTTTGTTGTTTGTATGCATAGATCCTGTCATTTCTTACCATTCCTATGGCGCTGCATAGGACATTCAGCTCCTTAAACTATCTGAAGTTGAGTTTCATTGATTTGAATGAAAGCGAGCTTTGGTATATTGTTCGTGTACTCAAAAGTGCTTCTAACTTGGTGCAACTTGTTATAAAGGTGAACATTGAAACCTATGCTCCTTAGTTTTTTTTTTTTGGGGTCATATTTTTAATCACTTTTTTTTTTTTTTTTAATAATTTAGAGTTTCAGCCATGTTCTTACTAATCAAGTGCCCTACACAACTGAGGAGTTAAAATGCAGCGGTTGTTGCCTTAGTCAACTTAAGACGGTGAATATTGAAGTTGGAGCTAGCTTTGAACAAGCAATGAGATTGATACGTCTCTTACTTGCAAATTCCCCCTCTTTAGAGACTCTTACTTTTTATGTTGATGATCAGCAATTGCCGTGGCCTGCAGGTTTGCTTTTAAGCATTTCACGAGACTTGTTACAGATGCAAAGAGCATCACAAAGAGTAGAGGTTGAGTTCCGTCACAGAAATATGTTCAATCGTGTGCATCTGGTCAATCGTCAGAGAAATATGTTTGGATAACGTAAAGTGAGCGGAGCGAAACAAAATGGAGAGGAATTGAATGGAGCGGAATGGAATAAAATAAATTTCTCATTCCATTGTTTGGGAATTTTATGATGGAGCGAAACAAAGTTCCCACTCTATTGTTTGGATAATGGACGGAGCGGATTAGATTATACTCTTTTATTCATTTTTTACCCTTATCTAACAAAAACGTTATTCATAATCTATCTCTTATTATTATTTAATAAAAGAACAAAAAGTAGGTGCAGGGAAAAATAGAATGGATAAATATTAGTTTGTGTGAATAAAATATAAATTTAAGAAGGGCAGATTCGTAATAATCTAATTAGAGGAGTGATTCCATCCCATGCCCCTCAAATTGGAGGGAAGAAAAGTGGGGGAATGTGGTGGAGTAGGATGCAATACATTCTATTGAGTTTCATTCCACTAATGTGGTGACCCGTACGATGTACGGGGCCAAAACTTCAGGTGTTACGAAAGAATAATGGTGCAAAAAATAGTTAATAATGAGTGGATAGAAATTTTAAGTGCCAACGTTTGTTTAAGAAGCAATAGATTAGATTCATTTGATCAATATTTTTGGTCAGAATTTTAGAACTCTAAATTAGATCTTTGTTTACTGAAGCCAAAGTTTAACAAGTTATGTTTAGAAGATTCAAAAGGATAAAAACGAAAGATAAAGTGATAACAGTGGTAGAAATGCTAGTTATTACATAATAATTGAGTTATCAGCAGAATAAAATAGACATAAGAATGAGATAAGAGTGCTTGACATTAAGAAGTACATTATAAGTACTAACACAGATGAAAGTGCTAGATATTATTACAAAGAGTACAAACATAATCCATAGATCAAGTGTTATTCATTATTTATAGATAAACCTTAAGTTTGAATAGAAACAAAACCTAAGCATTAAAATTGCCACGGTAACAAACCCCAACAATTCCAACTCCAACTCCACGTCATTTAATAGTGCTGGAAACACAATGGTTAACAATCAGTGAGCAAAGACCAAAAGAATATTTGTGAAAGTCCCTACCTATGGAAAAATCATGTAATCACATATAGACAAAGACCAACTATAATTAACAAATATGTAATGGTAGTAAACTACTTCAATAAATCCAAATCAACTTAAATATAATTGCCTAAAAATAATTCGCATATATTATTGCTTTCACATGTTGGATTTCTGCTAATACTCAAGGGAGTACTTAAATGACTTAGCTCTTCCCCTTAGCAGTTAGGGAGGGTTTTCAAAGTGTTTGGGTGCTTATCATTTTTCCTCTTGTTATAGTATGAAAGTAACAAAATTTTCTTAATCCAACTATTATTAACTTTAGGAAGAATAAAAGTATCATATTTGGGCTATTCTTAGGAGCTCACACCAAGACAAACAGTATTCAATGTACCTATTTCCAATTGTTCTGTCATTATTTCCATTTGTTTGAAGTTATTTATATTCTTTCATGCCTTTAACTCTTCTAGCTAAAAAATAGAAGACTTTCTTGTATACAATTTAATGAATGCTCAATAAATATTACCATGTTAATATATACTGGAAAATATATTGTTGATTACTTGTTCCACTTCGTTTCCATGCTTTTCTGGATGAAATACAAAACACAATTGTTACCTGAAGAAAAGAAGAGTCTACATAAAGCAAAATCTAAGAGATGGTGTTAATCTAGAGAAGTGGTGCTAATCTAGACTATCAAACTTAGACTAAGGTTCTATCTAAAAATGTATATTCAGACTACAAAGAAAGAGTTATATAGAATAAGAGACAGAAGCAAGTCTAAATTGATGAGCAAACAATAGCCACTGTTTGATAGTTGAAAGTTAGTGGAGTAACATAACTTTCAGTTACATTGATTAAAATATTAGATTATAAATTGGAAACAAAATAGTCTAATTGTTTATCTTTAAAGAAAATCAAAAATAGATTACCACATGTGCACCAATTAATGACTTGTTTATCAAGTTGTCACTTTTTAAGTCTGGTTTCAACAGGTTTCTTGGACTGACGAAAATACCAATTGCATATTTGCCAACAATGATACGATGAATCATGTCCATTTCTAAGAACTATTGAATGCATGTGTCCATAACTATAATAGGTCCAAACAAATGAGTTGCCACTACTTTAAGTAGCATGTTACTAAAAAAATAATCTAGAAATAGTGGATGATTAATTAGGAGAACTTTTAGAAATCTTGAAATAATCCATAAAGCTATTCATGCTGCAAGACAGAGGATGGAGAAACCGGGTCTTCAGTCCCAATACTTGATCCTTAAGCTGAGGGAACTGTTTGTGAAGCCTAAATTAAAACAATTCATCATGCATAGTTAAAGCAATCCATTTCTATATTTGAATTAAAATTAGAAAATCATTGAAGCAATATCAATACCGAAAGAATTCTCAAGCAGTTAACCGTGATTAACCATGTAGATGAACAAAATTTCATCACCACGAGATGCAGAGAAGAACTTGCTTGCAGGATAAAAAAGTGGGTTTCACTTTTGGTGCCAATCCCTTCACTACATATTTATGATAATTCTTTTGGGGCGAACAAACGGACATGAAAAAATGACTGGAAAAATAATGAAATTCTTACCTTACGATGGAACCCGAGCCTCTCAGATCTGCTCCTCCAAAGATTGTGAGAGATTGTTCATACTCACGCTCTTCCTCATGGAATCAACCACCACTCTAACTCCAAACAACATGATCCGGTTTGGAGCCCTTTTTCATCGCTAAATCTAGAACACGAAAACAAATACAACACAGAAATGAAAAAACAAAAAACGTCAAGGATATAGGTCAAAAATCACAATTAGCATAACAACCTTTATAAACCAGAGTGTTTTGTTTTGAATCATTCATAATCAAAAATCTTTTTTTTTTACCTTTCTTGTTTGAGTCTAATTGGTTTGCAGGTAAAATTAACTTATGCTACTGAGGAACATATCAAGAGCAGTGAATAAGCCAACTTTGATGGCTGATCACACTTCACAAACATCTCCAAATGCTAGTATAACTATCCCTTCTCTATTTAGTTCACCAAAATTCAAAGACTTCACCTTATGACTGGAGCTTTAAAAAGTCCAACTTCAATTCTTGACAAAAGAATTTTATCACTTTATGGATTTGGAAATCCATTTTCATATGACAACAAAAGACAAAAAACAGTTCCTAACAAAACCTGTCCATGGGACAAAGCTGATTCAAGAGGCATTGGTCAATTAACAGAAAAATCATAACAAAAGTAAACGAACTTACTTCATCAGTCAAAGACTTCCACTTCTCATCACCCTCTTTGCCAACCTAATGTTTTCAAAACAAATAGAGTGACTAACAAATCCAAGCATTGATACATTTACAATAATGCCAAAATCAGATCTCAATATGATATTTTCTTTACCCTTTTAACATCCTTGGAATCAGGATTTGCTTCTTTAAAAGTTTTTCTAAAATCCTCCCTGCACCAGATCAATATAATAACATCAATAAAAACCTACAAGCAGAACCAAAATATCAGAAAAAGCATAAACAGAACATAGCTTACATGAAGATAAAGAAAGCAGTGAGAAGACAGTTAGGCGCGTTAGGATCTTTGACCTTTTTCCCTTTCTCACCCTTAGCCCTTTTCGTATTTGGCTCTTTCAATTTGGGCTTTTTCCTACACAATATCAAAAAATCCAAACCAGATCTTAGTAGAATATATTTACACATTTACACAAATAGATAGATGGCTAATTTTACCTCTCAGTCTTCTTCACTTCACCAGCCTGCTCAACCACTTGAGCATCTGAAAAACAAACATAGGTAACACAACTTAAACAAAGGACAATGTAAATTTTTGTAGTATTTCTCAATGGCGTTATGGATCGAAAGAGATTATGAAAGGGAAAATTGATAATACCTAGATTCATTTTGATTTTGGCTTTGAGACTGCAACTGTGCATGTTAATGAGCAAAAAAAAAAAACCTTGTTTAAATATATAGACAAAAGAGTAACATAATTCAAATACAACCATTGAAATACACTTTAGAAACAACTCAAACTTAAACATGAAAACCTGATTTTGGACGAACCTTATGATTTAAGAAGCCACTACTTGTATTCCTTTATTTTTCATCTTCTTCGCTTTGTTTTTCTTCTTCTCTAATATTCGCTTTTGCAATCTTCCTTTTTTTCTCTTGTGGTTGTTTCGCTTTGTTCTTCTTTCTCCTTGTCTTTCGATTTCCCCCCTTTTATCTTTCCTTTGTTCTTCTTTTTCTCCATTTTCTGTTTCTTCCTCTCTTAAATTTTGGTTTTCGTTATCGGAAAGGAGTAGAAAGAATATCTGATGAGTGAATGTTGTGAGAAAAATGGCTTTGACATCACGTCTATGAGAGAGAGAGAGACTGAAAAGAGAAGGAAGAAGGAGTTGATGGAGGAGGAAGGAGAAAGAGAGATCGTGATAGAGGAAAAAAGGGGAACAGATCCTCTGAATTTAGGGCGGGAACTGCACTATGCAGTTCCCTTACTGCACAACCATTGGATCAAATGGACTGCCTAAATTTGAGCAACTGAGGTAGTATAACCGACGTAGTGTAATCGAGGTGGGTGAGCTGTTAACCTCTGGTTCTTAAGCTACTGTGTTATCAAGCTGCTGTGGTGACCACCGTGACAGAGTGGCGGAGAACCCGAGGTTAACACCTCACCCACCTCGGTTACACTACGTCGGTTACACTACCTCAGTTGCTCAAATTTATGCAGTCCATTTGATCCAATGGTTGTGCAGTAAGGGAACTGCATAGTGCAGTTCCCGCCCTAAATTCAGAGGATCCGTTCCCGGAAGAAAGAGGAGGAAGGAGAAAGAGAGAGGAAGAAAGAAAGCAAATGAAGAGATAGGAAAATGTTTTTTCACTTGCTCTTTGTACCTGTCTTTTCAGTCACATGGGAGTGGCAGGAAGCGAATGACAAGTTCACATGGGAGTGGCAGTAAGGAAGACACATGGCATGTGGGAGTGGCACCAAGGAAAAGACAATTTCACATGAGAGTAGTAGGAAGGAAGACACGTGGCGGCGAGTGAGTGGCTGGAAAATTGGAGGGAAGGGAGGCGTTTTGGCGGGATCCAACGTGGCATTGTTGATGTGGAGACTACATTCCATCATTTTTTTTTTATAAAATCCAAACAATGAAACCACTTCTCATTCCATCCCATTCCATCCCATTCCATTTGATGGATTCGAATTCTCTATTGGGTTTTGATCTCGCCTGGATCACCAAGTGTTGATGTGCGCCGCTCTTTGGTCCGGTCGTTGATGGATGAAGAGGACCGGTCTTCAGAACAGCTCGGGTGGTACCTGCAAAGACACTCCGACGTTCAAGTCAGAGGTGTGCTAGCGAGCAGGGTATCACAGGGTAGGAATTGCGTACCTGACGATGTGGATGGAGGTGGTATTTATACCATCAGGCGACTGCCGGTCGCGAGAAATACCACGGTCGCGAGAATTGCGGACAAGCCACGGTCTTGGGCGTTTAGCGAGTTGGGCGCTGGCCCATTCTTGATCGCACCTCCGTGTCCTTGCTAATACGCCCCAGAACAGTTGCCCCCCAAGCCTAGGTCGCTTCAGAGCGGGCTGAGGCTTGAATCAATGCTCATGGGAAGATGTTTCTACACTTTTGGCAGGACTAGGTCGGTCCTGTCTTTGAAGTCGTCCGGTCGCGCGTGGCGTTTGGGTTTCGACCCTGCCATTAATGCGATATGATTACACTGATTTTGCGTGTCTCGAGGAGCCTTTTGGTGTTCCCGTACAGCGGATGGGAGGCGTCAGCGGTGACCCGCGACGTTTCGTGCGGTGGGCCTCCTATAAATAGGGCCTTTGGTCGAAGACGTCTTCAACACCTGAAAAGCATTCCTCTGCTGCCGATCGAGCTGTCCGCAAGCGCCCTGAAAGCTTTTGTTCGAACGTCTTCTGTCCGCTCCTTTCTTCTCTGCATTCCAAGTAAGCCGCTCTTCTCAGCTTTTCCCTTTAGTTTTTATTGCTTTCCTAGTTAGCTTGTTTTAGTTTGTTTCCACGCCTCGTGAGATGGGAGGCGTCCGGTCGGGGGACGGCCACGTCGCCCCCCTTTTCTCGAGCGCGCTGGCTCGGTCGACCTGACGCCATGTCTTTCATAGGTGGATCCGCCGAACAAGCGCACATTTCAGATATCTGGTGCCCCCCAGCAAAGCCTCGCGCTAATGGCAACGCGACCTTCTCAAGAGATGGAACGGACGGAGTCTTCGTCCTCTAAGGGGTCGCCCGGCCACTCTCAAGTTGAAGAGAGAACTTCCCCTACGGGATCTTCATCAGAGCATTCCTCCAGCTCGAGCGAAAGCATTTCTCTATCGACTTCCACGGAGTCAACCCACCCCGAGGATCCCGCCGCGCGCGACCAACCGCACCGGTGGGTGGCGAAGTGACGACATCACGGTGATCGATGTGGTGGGCGACGATGATATGGGCGATGTTACCCAGCCTTCTACGGGTCCTTTTGTGGACTTTATTGACTTGGAAGATGACCCTCCTGGGCCCGAGCCCATGCAAGTGGAAGATCGGGCGGCTGACGGAGGAAATCCCGAATCCTCTGAAGCCGGGGATGGTGTCGCACTGACCGGTGAAAGAATGGGTGAACCGGCCGAACCAAATGAAGTCGCGGAGGAGCGCGTGGAGGATGAAGCCGGCCCTTCGGAGGTTATAGACGTGAATGACATCTCGTGGGTGTCTGAGAAAATGAGGGCTTTCAAAAGCTTTGTACCTCCGGAGGCCCCATGTATTGACGATTTGAACGCCCTCTTCACCAAGCCGGGGTGGAAGGTGAAAGGCGTGCTGGAAAATGAAAATATTGCGACCGTTCCGTCCAAGTTGAAGTTTACCATGCATCGGGTGGTGTTTGAAAAGATGGGGATCGTCCCCCCCTTTACAGACTTCCAGCAGGACGTTCTCAGGTATCTGAACGTTGCCCCCTCTCAGATCCATCCGAACGGTTGGGGCTTCATGAAGACGTTCGAGCATTTGTGCGACCGGTTGGGCCGGAACGTGTCGACCAAGCTCTTTCTTGCCTTGTTTGAATTGGTGCACGGAGTCACGGGACCAACATGGCTCGCAAGAGCGAGTGTCTTTCAAGAACCAGAAGTCATTTGCCCGCAAGTTTTTCAGAGCTTACTCGGACTCTCTGCCGGGCGGTTGGAAGAACCAGTACTTTTGGGTCGTTCCCGATGCAGCGGCCGCTCAAGATATCGCAGAGTTTCTCTCGGACGACACTGCAGGGAGTTCTTTCTTCCCCATATCGTGGCGGGCGGCTCACTTCTCAGTGAAGCCGGGCGATTACACGTTCGCTGTGTCGACTCTTGATGAAGAGGATTCAGCAACTTTGGGGATGATAACAGAGTTGTCCGCCCTGCTGCCGCAGAACCCTGAAGGGGATATCCCATGCCGACCGTTCTGCTTGTATGAGGGGGATAAATTGGTATCTGAGCTCGGTCGGTATCTTTTGTTGCCTGCTTGTTCGCTTTTATTCGCCGGACGACTGACCTCTCTTTGTTTTTCTTTTTGCAGCTAAAACTCTAAAGATGTCTACCTCAGATTGGCAGGCACTTGAGAAGCTCGTCACCGGCAGCGCCCAGAAGAAACCTACCCCTGGTTCCCAACAACGCCACCAAACTCCAATCCCCAACAGGAATGTCGGGGGCGGTCACCTAGATAGGGGCGCCGGTGGTGGCCCTCGTGGCCAGGACGGTCGCACCCCTTCTAAGCGCCAGAGGGAGGACGAAGAGAAGCTTGACTCCCCTATTTACGAACTTGAGGATTTTGACGACGCTCAGGTGGCGCTCTTCAAAAAGGATCCCCTAGAGTTCTGTGGCGACCTGCTTAAATCCGCCAACAAAACCATAAAGGACATGAAGAGGAATCATGCACGTGAGTTGCTCATTATGCTAATTCATCGACCGAATTGATGTTCGTCCGCTAACTTGATTTTCCATTTCAGGTGCTGAGGCCGAGCGGGATGCGGCTCAGAGGAAGGTTAAAGAGCTCGAGCCGGCCGGCCGGAGACTTAAAGAACTGGAGCCTGAGATTGCCGCCCTGGAGCAGACCAAGTCCAAACTGGTGGCCGCTGAAAAGGAGAAGAAGCAATTGGCCGACGATAAGGCCAAGCTGGGGGTCAGGAACAAAGAACTTGCTGATTTGGTGAAGACCCTCAGGGCTGAGGTCGCCCGCTTTGAGGAGACCAAGACGACCGCTATTCAGGAGAAGCTCGCTGAGGTGGCCTCTGTTGCAAAGGGGGCGGCCATTTACCAGTTTGACAATGCCGTGGCTCAGATGCAGCTGCTCGCCGCTCGGGGCATTCAGTACGATGGCCGTTTGGTGCAGCCCGATCATGTTGTCGAGGGTGAGGAGATCGTCTTGCCCGTTCGGATGGACGATGATGGCAAAGTGACTCGCAAGCGGACCGTGATCCTTCCTCGTGCCAAAAAGTGATTAGTTTTCTGTTTTGCCCGCCTGCGAGCGGTTTATTAGTTTGTAATTTCGGCACTTGTAATTTCGTTGTTCTTGTACTCCGCCTTCGAGCGGTTCAAACATTTTGGGCGCCCGGCTTTGTCTGGGCATTTCGCCTTGTAATGAATTTCACTTATGTTTAATTTGTTCGCTTGAATTAATTTCTTATTGTCTTCGCACTTTCTTAAGTTACGAAATGCAGACCGATCATTGGCCGCTATTTTGGGCCCTTTCGAAGGCACTCGCTTTAGGCCGATCGTCGGCCAATTCATTACATGACCTTATTTAATTGTTGGAATTTGGGGCCGTTCGATGGCTCTCGTTGTAGGTCGCTCGGCGGCCTACGATCGCTAGTGGGTTTACTTAACCCTTGGGCCATTTCGATGGCACTCGTTGTGGCTCGCTCGGCGGCCTACGATCGCTAGTGGGTTTACTTAACCCTTGGGCCATTTCGATGGCACTCGTTGTAGATCGCTCGGCGGCCTACGATCGCTAGAGGGTTTACTTAACCCTTGAGCCATTTCGATGGCTCTCGTTGTAGATCGCTTTCGCGCCCACGATCGCCAGAGGTTTACTTAACCCTCGAGCCATTTCGATGGCTCGTTGTAGACCGCTCTGGATCTACGTTCGTTCGGACCCCCCTTGGGGGCCATGCGGTCGTTCCGTTATTGGGAGCGAACGACCACTATAATTTAAAAACGCAATATATTGAAGAACGGGCCTCTGTAAAAAACCCCAGTGGGGAAAAAGAGCGCCCGCTTACTGTTTATTTATTTCAAACGATCGACCGATTACAAAAGTGTGAACTAAATATAATATCGCTTCAATTTATCACTATTCCATGTCAGGGGATGATCGCCCCTTCCATGGTTTCTAGTTCGTATGCCCCACGGCGGTCTTGTTAATGATGATGCAGACGGGCCTTCCCAATTTGGGGCCAACTTCCTTGGCGTGCATTCTTGTTGTTGCCGACGCCCGCCGCCCGAGAACCAAACGTTGTCCGATCGGAAAAGTCCTCTTTTACGACGCAGGCGTTGTATCCGCGGCGACCTTTGCTTGATCGATTGCCTCCCGAGGATGCTTGGTTGCGCAACTCTTCGACCAAGTCTAATTCTTCTTTTATGGCCCGGCCGTTGTCGACCGCTGTCGGCGGGTTTGCCGTTTGTTGCACCCCGAAAAATCCGGTTTGGACTTCTCGATGTACAACGTGGGAAAATATGAAGCCGCCACCAATATTTTAGTTTTGAGACGAAAACATTGAAAAACGTCTTTTTATACAAGGCGGGTGGTCTTTTCAAAATAAGAGATGTAGGTTCGGGGTCGGTTAGGTACGGGAAGGTATAAGCACCGCACCTCCTTTCACCGAAAGGAACCTTTAATTTGATGTGTGGTTTTGAAATGTTTGATTTGAAACGATCGTTCTACTTCTTTTCTTTTCTTTTTGTTTCGATTGAGAAATTATTTTATTGGAAACGGGAAAAAGAACATTTTTGGTATCTTTGAAAAGCGGAACAAAACAAAGATTTTTTTTAAAAGGGTGCTTGACGGGACAGGAACCCGCTCCTACGTACCCTCACCGAGATGAGGGATCAAAGCTACGTAGTTCTCGTTTGTGCGTCCGAAGACGGCTTTCGTGATTTTTTGGAAAAGATGTGCTTTTTGCGTCCGAAGACGGCTTTAGTGAAAAAGTGGTGTGTTTTGCGTCCGAAGACGGCTTTTTGATTTTTTCTTGAAAAGAAGCGCGTTGGTGTTTTTTATTGTAGGGGTTTTCGGTCCTAGACTGTAACACCCCCTTTCTATATTAAGCTAATTCATTTAATAAAAATCAGAGTTTCAAAAATATCTTTCCACGCACCTCGAAGAGAGTGCTACATTTAATAAAAACCTCATCAAAATGGCATTTAAAATTGTAACGCATCTAGTGCGTGAAACATAATTCATATCCAAATGGGACGAACCCTCAAAAACCTATTTTAGGTATTACAATAATCCAGAAAGCAGTTTCGCAGCAGCGGAAAATAAAATTGAGTTCAACATACTCAATACATCGTTTAAATCAGTTTAATACATAACATAAAATATTGATACTAAAAACCCATCCCCGGTGTTACTAAATCAGAGCCGACACAAAAATCCCAAGAAGGCCTAGACATCTTCACTCAGAATCACCTGTTTGTCGCCACGAGAGCAGGCAACATAAAAATGCTAGGGTGAGTCTCTTTACATAAATAATAACAAGTAAGATAAGCATTATAATAGGAAAGCATCTAGCAAACATCCATCCACCACAATCAAGACACTTACCATTCAAGTATCATACTAAGAACAACAATCACAAATTAATTAAGTATCAACAAGCATTCTATGAATGTATGAGTTTATGCATGTATGCAATATGCATGTGGATCCATAGTCATCACCTCATTTTGGCCGAAGCCCATCATCCTTCATCATTCGTCACGTAATGCATATGAAATATGTGACACCATGACAATGCATTCATAACATCACAATTCATCACCACAATTATTCAACTCACCGTTTTGGCCGAAGCCACATCATCATTCATCATTCACCTCAATTATTAATCATCACCTCATCAATTATTAATCATCACCTCATCAACTATTAATCATCACCTCATCAATTATTAATCATCACCTCATCAATTATTAATCATCACCTCATCAATTATTAATCATCACCTCATCAATTATTAATCATCACCTCATCAATTGTTAATCATCACCTCATCAATTATTAATCATCACTTACAAGAACCAAACAGTCACATAGGGACCAAAACAACATTTTTGGAGGACCAATAGTGCATAGGGACCAAGATAGTATTTTAAGGACTAAAAAGTTCAGAGGGAACCAAAACAGTATTTTTGACAATTTGGGCAACATTGGCAACAAGTGCTGGATTCCTACAGCAGTACTCCCACTTCGGCGATTTATTTAAAATAGCAAACGACGTCGAAAAATTACAAAAGACCACTCATTGGAAAGCCCTCTGAGTGTAGTTTCTCCCTATGATTTTAGTTTCTCAAAATCAGTGTCCAGTTGGTACAGTTTTTCAAAACACTACCCTGAGGTGCCCAAATCGGACAGAACGTTTTACCCAACTTGCAACCAAATTTTCTTTCTCATCTCTTAATGAAATTCAGTGAAATCAGTGCCTATTTCGTAGAGAATTAAGTCTATTTTTCAATGAAATAAGAATCATTCAAAACGGAGTTCAATTGAGCACACAAAACCTGCAAATACTGAACCTACTCCCAGTTTGACTCCAGAAAATTGACCTAACTTTAAAGACTCATAACTGGAGCTACACAACTCCGAATTTAACGAAACCAGTGCCAAAACGACCGGCCTTAAGTCTATTTTCAAAAACAATTAGCCACATAATTTTTGGATCAACCAAACAGTACCAGTTTGAGAAAACCGAAACAGTGTCCAGAAAACACACAAAAACCATAAACAAGTAAGACTCATCATCCACCCCCAATAAATTCAACAACACTTAAACACCATTTAATCCAACAAATACATGAGCATGAATTTAAGTCCCACAACACTTAGGCATTTAATCAACATCATTAAATCAACATATTCTCATATTTCACCACATTGAAGCATTTTATCAAACACATAACATGCAAAATCCACAACACATAATTTTCCAACAACAAGTAGCATGATATCAACAATTCAAACACCCATACAACAACAATCATAGAATAAACACAAATTCACACAATTAATTCATGCTAGGCTATTTTCCTACATAACACATATTCTACAAGTTATTATGAACATAATGAGAATCCCCTAACCTCCAAATTGCAACCCAAGCAAGTCACCTCCACTAGCAACCCAAGAATCACCAAAATAGCTTTCCCAACATCATGAGCTCCAAAACCCCACCCATGGTAAAAGGAAAATGAAAGAGAATTAGTGTAGGAAACTTGTACTAAGTGGTAGAGGAAGAAAAATGTAGAAGATGGGTACCAAATACACTTACCCAAAGCAAGGAAATGATTTTTCCCTCCCCTCCTCAAGCATTCAGCTGCGCACCTCTCCTCTCCCTCCTCTCTCTTTTTTTTTCTGTTTTTCTTTGTTCTAATGAGAAGGAAACCTTTACCCTAGTTTAAGTCTTGACTTTGGGCCTATTTAGTGGGCTTGGGCCCCTTATTTACACCCTCTAGGTACTTCCTCACATCCTCCCAATCTAATTAAAATATTCCCCATCTAACTAAAATACTCACCATTTATTTACCACGCCTCACTCCTTAAATTAATTACTTGCTCTATATTTATTTTAATATAGACAACTAAAATATTACTTAATTAAATTGATCAAATAATCACTTAATTTAATTAGTTAAATAATCACCTAATTAAATTAGTTAAATACTCATCTAATTAATTTTGGGGTGTTACATAGACTGTACAGTCCAATAGACCTAGAACAAAGACATCCCCGCCTGTACAGACGACGTGCCCCACTACTTTTGGAAAATGATCTTTTTGATTGATTTTTTTTAGAAAAAGGGTTTGAAATTATTAATTATTTGTTTTATTACTCACAAGTATCCTAAGACGTTTGAGCTGTACAGCTCCGGTCTTAGGACGCTAGACAACACCGGCCGTACGTCCGACTTGCCTCCTTATGAGTTTTGAAAAAATTATTTATTGACCTCAAAAGATTTGATTAATTTATTGAAAATGATTTAAAGAGTATTGACTCTTGGAAAAAAAACTTTTTTTGACAAATAGATTTATTAGAAAGGATAGGAAAAGAATTTGAGGGTGGCATTGGCCACAAAGAAAAGAAAGTAGAACATTCAATCAATTTTTAAGTCAAAACCAAAACGCAATACTTGCTAAATTGCAAACAAAATAATCCACAATATAATTAGGACACAAGCATGCCCATTATTATTTGCAACAAGAATGCACAAGAATGACATTAAAGTATCAACAATTAAACAACTAGCCTAAGGGTAAGAAATTGGATCATGCTAAACTATCCACAAATGACAAGCAACTCATGTCATAACAACTTGAGAAAAATTATTTTGAACCACAATTACACCTTAATAAATTAAAAAAGCAACAAAACCCTAATTCCTAACCAAGCACAAAACATATACAAAAGGGCCTATATGCCGAGATCCCTAAGGACCAAGCCACTAAGCTAATTTATGCTAAAATTCATAATCATAGAACAAAATACAAGATTCAAGTTCTAACATATCAAGCTATATTACAAAATAATTATCAAACTAAGTCATATATCTCATTCATACAAATCAAAGAAGTAAAAGACTCCAAAAACCCTAAATTCTAACCTTAAGGCCGAAACCCCTTAATCCCCACAATCAAACCCCAAATATCATGCATTCACAAGAGAGTAACAAGAATTAACCAAAACCTAGCTAGTTCAAGTCAAACCCAAAGCTATTACATGCAATTTAACAAGGTAAATGCATTAAAATCAACACAATTTAATATGGGATCATAATTCAAATTGCAAACAATTTATACAAGTGCAAACTTTACCCATGAAGGGTTCAAAACAGTGGCATATCCATCATGTAAGGGCTCAAACAACTCATTTCCAAATTATTCACCATATATATACAAAAGTAGGTAAAAATCAAAAGGGTGTATCAAAAACCTAGCTAAAACCGAACCATATATATACCTAAACCCACAAATTTCTTCATCAAACTTAACCTAATTACATGAACAAACATGAAGAACAACAATTAACAAGAAAAACTCTAAAAAATTGGCTCAAGGCCGAAACTATATATGTAAGGGAAGAAGGGTAGAAAGTGAACTTATGCTTGGAAACTTGAACATTAATAACCTAATTTGATAATCCAAAAGAACAAATGATCAAATAAGCTATTTGAATCCCTTCTAGCAATCTTCTTCACTTGGATTAAAGTACCTTAAGGTACTAGTGATGAATCATCTTGCTAGATCATCAATGCTAACAACACTAGCAACCTCTAATACTAAAATAAAATGCTAACAATAAAATTAACCATTATTTTGCAAAGAGCAACAAATAAACAATTTAAGACTAGAATCAAAACTAAATTAAATCTAAATCACAAGAAAACATAAGATCAAATATAATGAATTGAATCCTCTCTAGTCATCTTTTCCATTTAAATCAAAGTGCCTTAAGCACTAATGGTAAATCATATGCTTGATCATCAATCAATAACAACACTAAACTAAATTTAAATCACAAGAAAGACAAGACCAAATATAATGAGTTGAATCCTTTCTAGTCATCTTCTCCACATAAATCAAAGTGCCTTAAGCACTAGTGGTAAATCACATGACTAGATCATCAACCACTAACAATAACAACATTTACTACTAAAGTAAAATACTCATGACAACATTGAATGAAAAAAAAATACACAATCAACTTGAACATATTTTTGTTTAGTGAAATGACAACAAAACTACAATAAAGCACCATAAAATCTATTTATTAAGGGTGAAATGCCAAATTTCACCCATCAACAACAACAAGCTACATTATGAAAATGAAAATGATAAATATGCTAAATAATGAAGAAAATGTGAGATGAAGAGAAGAAAATAATTTCTAATGCAAAAATGCTTGAAGATGATGCAAAGGTATCAAGGGTTTTTACCTTAATCCTAAGAGAGAAAGAAGAAATTGAAGAAATAGAGGAGAGGGAAGATGGAGATGGCTACGGCCTTGTGTTGGAAATAAGGGAGAGAAGAATTGTTTTTGTGTTTTTGAGTGAGAGGAAGAGGCAATGTTGTGAGAGGTAGTTTTTAAGGTGCTTTGGAGAATGAAGGTGAATTAATGGAGGGGTGAGAGGAGGGAGATGGTTTCGGCTGAGAGAGGAGGAGAGGAGGAGAGGTTTTTCTTCTAGGTTTGCAAAATGAGAGTGTGTGTGAGTGAGTCTCTAATTTTTGGGCTTTTATATGAGGACCAATTTTAAGGGCATTTGTGACAATGTGCTTTTGTAAACCACTAGGATTTGAGATAGAATTTAAATGGAGGGTCAAGATTGCAATGCACAAGGATTAGGGACACTCAAGAAGCACAAATCAGCTGGTTGTACACGTTTTTGGAGTGGTCTTGGAGAGCAAAAATTGTTGGGGGCATTTAGGTCTTTTTACATTGAGTTATGGCCTCAGATTTGATCAAAAATTTTAATCAATGGCTAAGGATCATTTCACAAGGATCATGGGCATGAAAAAGCACAAAATATGGGCTGGAAATGAGAGGAAATTCGCAGCACACAAGTGAGAGAATGAGTGGAAAACTTGCAAGTTGTCATTTTTGTACTAATCCTTATCCTTTCATCATTCAAAATGTAGAATATTCCCTTCTAGATCTTTCTTTCTTATTCATGCCATTTTGGGCCCTATCCTATGATTCCATGATTGGGCTCTGAATTCCATGACCTCACCAATCCCAAAATTGATTTTGTTGACCCCACCTCAAAGGAAATGACCATTTTGCCCTTTTGTTCAAAACTTGAATTCCATGCCAAAAATATTTCAATGGTGCACAAAAATGCACAACCTCCACCCTTTTAGACCCAAATAAATTCCCCAAGAGATGCATAGTGGTTTTTACTGAGAAATTATTGGTCTTAGTGAAATGACCAAAATGCCCTTTTGGTCAAAAACCGTAATTTTGCCCCAAAACTCAACTCTCTGCATAAAACATGTCTTCCAACTCCAAACATCATCTTAAAAACAATGAGATGACTTTTAGGACTCAAAAATGCATGTTCCATGGCTTTTCCGAGAAATTACCCTTTTGCAAAATGACCAAAATACCCTTTGACCTAAAAACTCTAATTTGCTCCAAAAGTGTATTCCAACTCAGAAAATGATTTTAGAAACTTGGAAATGACTTTTAAAAACCTAAATGCAATACATGATGCTCTTTGTTCTTCTACTTATTTATTTTTGGGGAAAATTAGGGTTTTAACCTGCTTCTAGGACAAAATTGGGGTATGACAATTTTGCCTCTTTATTTGGATTTTACCAAGAAATGTGAATTGCGCGAGACATATTTCAAGGTAAAATAGAAATAAAGAATTCAAAAATTATACCAATTTTGTCCATTTGGAGAAACCCGAATTTTCCTTTTTCTTTTTAATGAATGAATCAACAACCCTCGAAGCCGACAGAAAACAGAAATGAATTGGTGCCCACCCTCGTAAGCCGGTAAAGCGAGAAAAGAATTGTCAACCCTCAGTAAGCCGACAAAAGCAAGAAATGAATTGGTGCCAACCCTCAGTAAGCCAGCGAAAGCAGGAAATGAATTGTCAACCCTCAGTAGGCCGACGAAAGCAAGAAATGAATTGGTGCCAACCTCATTAAGCCGGTAGCAGAAATGAATTGTCAACCCTCAGTAGGCCGACGAAAGCAAGAAATGAATTGGTGCCAACCCTCAGTAAGCCAGCGAAAAGTAGGAAATGAATTGTCAACCCTCAGTAGGCCGACAAAAGCAAGAAATGAATTGGTGCCAACCTCAAGAAGCCGCCAGAGCAGAAATGAATTGTCAACCCTCGTGAGGCCGATTTAAAGCAAGAAATGAATTGGTGCCAACCTCGTCGAAGCCAAAGACCAAAAAGTAGGAAATAAGGCAATAAAGAAAGCGATAAAGAAAGTTAAGAAAGAAGGTATCGGTCCTCGATGAAACCGACAATCGAGGTCGCTTAAAGCCTTTTAACGAACCGCAAGACGATCCGAGTTTGCCAACGGGCGAGGTGGTCTTCAGAGAGCGGCCGGGGAGACAATACCAAGTCTAGATCTCGATACTTCTCAGGATCGCGCTACGTCTTAAGCCGACACGGCTATCCTTTTATTTGGACCTAACGAGGTGCGAAGGACTTACTCGTAGCTCGAATACGAGGTGAAGTCCGGCGGACGCTTGGTCTGAAGGGGCGGACGCTGGTCTGAAGGGATTCACGAATCTGTTGGTTGATTGATTGAAATGGCCAATGCTACCGCCTTTGGATTGAGGTACCGCATACGTCGGTGATGCGAGGAATTGAGATGGAGTGTGGATGCATGTTATGCTAAAGCATGTTATGCGGTGTGTTATGCAAATGCATGCCATGCTATGATTTTGGTGTAATGATGAATGCTAGGAGATGCTATCTTTGATTTTCTTTTGTCTTTTGTCAGCTTTTTTTCCTAACTATTTTTTCTTTTTGCTTTTTCCATGAAACGCAAACATTAATATGATGCAATGCTCGATGTTTGATGCAATGATTTCTGTTCCTTTTTCTTTTATGGAAATGCTAACGTTAATATGATGCAAATGCATTGCTTTAATGTCTGATGATTAAATGACAAAGGAATGTTTGTGAAATGATGAATGATATGGAGTGTTGGATGACAGGGAATGTTTTGATTTTCTTCTTCTATTTATTTTTATTTTTTTTTTTTTTTTTTTTTTTTTTTTTTTTTTTTTTTTTTTTTTTTTTTTTTTTTTTTTTTTTTTTTGAGGGTCAACACTTTAAGTCCCTACAAGATACAACCTAGTCCCGAAGGATGAAGGCGAGCACTAAAGCCCTACAGGATAACAACCCGATCCCTAGGATGAGGATGAAGGCGAGCAATTGAAGCCCTACAAGATACAACCTAATCCCTAAGGATAAAGCGAGCACTAAAGCCCTACAAGATACAACCTAATCCCTAAGGATAAAGGCGAGCACTAAAGCCCTACAAGCGGTCAACTTTGGGCGACCCTCATGCGCCAAGATAACTGGTTGAAGAAATTTTCCATACTTTTCTATGTGAGGATGCAAATGCAATACTTTGATGCATGATATGACATGAAATGATTTTGTTCTTTTCCTCTTTATGAAGGGCGAACATTAATATGATGCCAATGCAATGAAAAGATTTTTGCTTTTTCTTTTTACTATTTTCCTCTATGAAATGCAAATATTAATATGGTGCAACCGACGTGGAACACCTTGTTTGTTTTTGCAATGTGATGAATGCACAAAATGTGAAGATGCAAATGTAATGCTTTGATGCATATGCTATGATGAATAGATTGAAATGTCTAGATGCATGAGGTAAACATTTTTGTGATGACGAGATGCGAGACTTTGGATGCAAGGAATTGAGATGATTATTGACCATTCCGTTGAAAAGTTGAATTTGATTCAAACTCGTGTTCTCAAGGTTTTTATTTACAAATAGCCTCATTTGTTTTCTCTTTCCTTTCCGTGATGATCGAATTTGGATACCACGTAAACAACTTGTGTTCTCTTTTTGAAGCATTGTCTAGTAAGCATGCATAGGAGTGCAAATGTGAATGAGTGAGTCGGTTCACTTGGGATGGACATTCATGACGAGTGAAGGAATGATGAACATTACGATTATTGTCGAAGCTCATGAGGATCAAGAGATACAAGATTGCCCCAATTCAGTCTTTGATGAGTGAATAGCTTGCCCCTGCCTGTCTAGTGGTGACAACAACTAGGGTGTAGAAGATGATGAATTGGGAATGCTTGGCTTTTGAAATGAAAGGTGGGGCGAGAAGAGATTTTGTCTCAACCCATAAAGTTTGATGTTGCCCCTGGTCATAACAAGGACAAAGCGCCCCAATTAGAATGACGGGGCCTTGTTTAGGATAGTGAGTTGAGAGATTGCCCGGTGAGGTTGAATGAGGTGAAGGAATGGGAACGCCTTGCCCCTCGCTTGGAGGTATTGACAACTGGAGTGACATGAGAGGGCATTGAATAGACATTCCCAAGACCAGGGTGGGCGGGAGGTGAAGAGAGTGCCCCATCTTTTGGATCTGAGTAGTGTTCTCAGTGCAAATGTCTTGACTTTTAGCGTGAAAGAAGCCTCACTTGGTGATCACTAAACCTTGTTTTAATGCGGCTTGAATGGGTTTTGAGTGCAAGTCCCTCTTTTTATTTTGTCAGCTTTCTTTTTTCTGACTGTTTGTTTTTATTCCCTCATTTCTTTTTCCTGAGGGTTTGTTTTTTTCTTGATCAGCCTTCTTTTTTCTGATCATTTGTTTTTTTTCTTTTGAGCAAACACATCGTAGACAAATAAACTTAGTTGTTCTAAGATTTAAAATTTGAGAAAACAACAGCAATCAGTCATTGATCGGAATGGACTTTTCGGGATTGTGGTGTTTTGTGGACGAAGGATGATTGGGCTTAATGAAGTATTTGGGGGTAATGGTAGGATGATTTTTATTCAGCGTTGGCTGACGATCGATGATTTATGATGGTTATTTGGCTTGATGAGGTGTTTGGAAGTTTTATTCCTGGCTAAGGGTTTGTGGAGGGCAAGGTGCCGAGGAAGTGTTTTGCGATTTATGGAAGAAAGGGTAGTTATACACAAAGAAGGTGTTGGAAGATTTATTGAGACAAGGATCTCTTGTGTTTTGTGGTAACATGTATCACTCACCACTTACATTTCTTTTGTATTTTCCTTAGCTTTGGGATTTTCATTTTTGAATCCCCTTTTTCTTTTTCTTTTTTTTTTTTTTTTTTCTTTTGTTCTTTGACTCGGGTGAGGTGATAAGAAGTGATGCAATCGCTTTTTTTTTTTATATTTGAGGTGATCCTTGTCTAGGGTGATTTTTGGATTTTGGTCTTTCTTGGCTTAAGGTGGGTAGGAAAGGGACTTTCTCGGGATTTTTGAGGAGATGGCCAAACTTCATTTCAAATCCTCGATTGCTTATTTATTTTTTTGTAAATCATGAAAACTGTTTCATCTATCTATATGTGCTTGCTCCTTTCTTTACATTTTTTCTCTCCTTTTTTTTTTTATGCCCTAACTTTTGCCTGGACCGCTCTTCATGAGTTTTCAATCCACGGCGCTTTTTTTGTGTGTCTAGGCGCCTTTGCGGGTTTTCAACCTAGCGAGCTTATTTTCTTATTTATTATTATTTTTGAAAGACTTGCAATGAAGGAATATGATATTTAACAAGGGAAATTAGTGATCACAGACTTGCCTTGACATGGAGCACTCAAAGTGTTAGTGAGAATGAAACAAAAAGTCAAGCACGCACCGATGGGAGAGAACATGCACTTTATGGGTGGACGGGCGGGATTAGACTTGGATGGGAAATGATGATAAATGAAGGAAACCGATCGACTCAAACAATAGAGATCGCGACGTGGCATGCATACTTACTAGAAGAACGCTTTCACAGAGAGTTAACATTGGTTAAAGCATGATATAAAAACTTTTTTGATGGAGCGTTTCAGTCTTTTATCATGGAATGGATGAGATGCAATGCTTTTTTTATTCTTTGAAGGAAATACAAATGAGCTATTGACGTGAAAAACCGAATGCCTTGGAACACCTTGAAATTTTGAAAGAATGATTGTTTTGCAAGACCATCTCGCCTCTCATCAAAACTCTTTATTGTATGTGAAAACACTATCATATGCAAGTGGAAAAATGATCACTTCAAAAGTGTAATTATTCTAAAAGGTTTTATGATTTTGATGCAAAATGAAATGCATTTTTGAATGAGGCGAGAAAGATACTTTTCAAAATGAAATTTTTATTTGTTATGCTTGACAGGGTGGTGGACCCGCTCCTACGTATCCTCCTTGAGGAATCAAAGCGCACGTAGTTCTACTGTGTCCCTTTTGAGATAATGCTTATGCATGAATGCCATGTTTTGATGAACTTGGCGAGGAGCTTTTTCCTCTTTTTGATTATAAATGAAATGCTTATGCTATGAAGATGATAATTGTTTTCATTTTTATGTAATGAAATGGAATGCATGATACTCATTAATGATGATAAAAAAATGCATGGAAAGACATGATTTTTTTATTGAATGGAATTGCATGCAAAATGAGAAGTTAATGTATTATTTTTCATGATGTGTGAAAAAGGAAAACAATAATGCATGAGACGCGCCCCTAATAAGACACGATTTTTTTTGATTTTTCGAGACAATTAGGGGAAAATGCCTTAGTGAATGGAAATGCACATGTGCGGAGAATGCACTCCTAACAAACCTTAATGAGATAGAGAAAAAATGCATGTATGAATTTTATCAAGTTTTTGTTTTATGCAATGCAAATGATGTCTTTATATGAAGATGACGGCGATAACGCGACTTGACATGCATGAATGAATGCATGATGAGGATGATTGAAAGAAAATTATTTACAACATAGGATTTTCAAAAGTTGGAATTCTGGAAAAATAATCGTTTTTCAAAAAAGGTTTGGATGCAGGGGTATGCAGCTCCTTTGTGTCCTACAGGGTTTCTTAGAGACAGGATCTAAGGCTTTTCTAAGGGGTACTTCAAGGTAAGCACTAACAAGAGGGCCCTAAATAAGGTTCCTAGAGCCAACGACCTCATCCGAGCGCACCGATCAGCAGGGACGTACGTCCAAGTGATGAGCCCTTCGAACAAAGCCAAACTCTAGGTGAAGTCTTCGCAACCACACGAAAAGACGTACGTCCAGTGTGCACCACTAATGACTTCGTTCTAGCTCGAGATATACTCTAGCCGGGGTATAGGGCTGTCTCACTAAAAATTACACAAGGGTAAAAACGGTGAAAGTGTGTGTAGGAGCATAATGATGCATATACCCCCACCCGCAAAGAAAATCCGTAAACATCCGGATAAAGAGAGTCGCTACCCCCAGGGTTTTGCACATATCATTCAAGTCTAAGCAAGAAATCAACCTAAGGTATTAACAATCATCTAAAACTCTACTTACCTTAAGAAGAGGAGCTAAGAAGAGGGGATCATAATAGAAGGGGAAAATGCATGAACTTACCAAAGAAAGGGAGCGAAGAAGAGGGGATCATAATAGAAGGGGAAAATGCATGAACTTACCAAAGAAAGGAGCGAAGAAGAGAGGGGACATGCGAAATAAGTGGGAATATGATGCACGAGCATAAGTAAAGAAAGAAAGGGGTAAGAGAAGAAACAAGAAGCAAGTGTAGAAATAAGCAAATGCACATGAATGCAACACAATGATAATGCAAGAGAAATTATCAAGCATCATAGACAAAGAAAAGAAAAAAAAAAAGAAAAGGAAAAGAAGAGATAGAACAAATTTTCCAAATCAAACAATTTAAACCACGCATCAAATTAATTAGGCTTGACCTCGCTTTTTCTTAAGAAAAGTTAATCCCCGAGTGAAGTCGCATTAATTTGTTGCACCGAAAAATCCGGTTTGGACTTCTCGATGTACAACGTGGGAAAATATGAAGCCGCCACCAATATTTTAGTTTTGAGACGAAAACATTGAAAAACGTCTTTTTATACAAGGCGGGTGGTCTTTTCGAAAATAAGAGATGTAGGTTCGGGGTCGGTTAGTACGGGAAGGTATAAGCACTCGCACCTCCTTTCTACCGAAAGGGAACCTTTAATTTGATGTGTGGTTTTGAAATGTTTGATTTGAAACGATCGTTCTACTTCTTTTCTTTTCTTTTTGTTTCGATTGAGAAATTATTTTATTGGAAACGGAAAAAGAACATTTTTGGTATCTTTGAAAAGCGGAACAAAACAAAGATTTTTTTAAAAGGGTGCTTGACGGGACAGAACCCGCTCACGCACTCTCACCGAGATGAGGATCAAAGCTACGTAGTTTCGTTTGTCGCGTCCAAGACGGCTTTTCGTGATTTTTGGAAAAGATGTGCTTTTTGCGTCCAAGACGGCTTTAGTGAAAAAGTGGTGTGTTTTGCGTCCAAGACGGCTTTTTGATTTTTCTTGAAAAGAAGCGCGTTGGTGTTTTTTTATTGTAGGGGTTTTCGGTCCTAGACTGTACAGTCCAATAGACCTAGAACAAAGACATCCCCGCCTGTACAGACGACGTGCCCCACTACTTTTGGAAAATGATCTTTTTGATTGATTTTTTTTAGAAAAAGGGTTTGAAATTATTAATTATTTGTTTTATTACTCACAAGTATCCTAAGACGTTTGAGCATGCATGACTCGGTCTTAGGACGCTAGACAACACCTACGTGACGACGTCCGACTTGCCTCCTTATGAGTTTTGAAAAAATTATTTATTGACCTCAAAAGATTTGATTAATTTATTGAAAATGATTTAAAGAGTATTGACTCTTGGAAAAAACTTTTTTGACAAATAGATTTATTAGAAAGGATAGGAAAAGAATTTGAGGGTGGCATTGGCCACAAAGAAAAGAAAGTAGAACATTCAATCAATTTTTAAGTCAAAACCAAAACGCAATACTTGCTAAATTGCAAACAAAATAATCCACAATATAATTAGGACACAAGCATGCCCATTATTATTTGCAACAAGAATGCACAAGAATGACATTAAAGTATCAACAATTAAACAACTAGCCTAAGGGTAAGAAATTGGATCATGCTAAACTATCCACAAATGACAAGCAACTCATGTCATAACAACTTGAGAAAAATTATTTTGAACCACAATTACACCTTAATAAATTAAAAAGCAACAAAACCCTAATTCCTAACCAAGCACAAAACATATACAAAAGGGCCTATATGCCGAGATCCCTAAGGACCAAGCCACTAAGCTAATTTATGCTAAAATTCATAATCATAGAACAAAATACAAGATTCAAGTTCTAACATATCAAGCTATATTACAAAATAATTATCAAACTAAGTCATATATCTCATTCATACAAATCAAAGAAGTAAAAGACTCCAAAACCCTAAATTCTAACCTTAAGGCCGAAACCCTTAATCCCCACAATCAAACCCCAAATATCATGCATTCACAAGAGAGTAACAAGAATTAACCAAAACCTAGCTAGTTCAAGTCAAACCCAAAGCTATTACATGCAATTTAACAAGGTAAATGCATTAAAATCAACACAATTTAATATGGGATCATAATTCAAATTGC
The DNA here is from genome assembly GCA_020916435.1 of Oxytropis ochrocephala. Lineage (NCBI taxonomy): Eukaryota > Viridiplantae > Streptophyta > Magnoliopsida > Fabales > Fabaceae > Oxytropis > Oxytropis ochrocephala. The sequence continues at coordinate 56,038 of JAJHUT010000057.1, forward strand.
AAACAATTTATACAAGTGCAAACTTTACCCATGAAGGGTTCAAAACAGTGGCATATCCATCATGTAAGGGCTCAAACAACTCATTTCCAAATTATTCACCATATATATACAAAAGTAGGTAAAAATCAAAAGGGTGTATCAAAAACCTAGCTAAAACCGAACCATATATATACCTAAACCCACAAATTTCTTCATCAAACTTAACCTAATTACATGAACAAACATGAAGAACAACAATTAACAAGAAAAACTCCTAAAAATTGGCTCAAGGCCGAAACTATATATGTAAGGGAAGAAGGGTAGAAAGTGAACTTATGCTTGGAAACTTGAACATTAATAACCTAATTTGATAATCCAAAAGAACAAATGATCAAATAAGCTATTTGAATCCCTTCTAGCAATCTTCTTCACTTGGATTAAAGTACCTTAAGGTACTAGTGATGAATCATCTTGCTAGATCATCAATGCTAACAACACTAGCAACCTCTAATACTAAAATAAAATGCTAACAATAAAATTAACCATTATTTTGCAAAGAGCAACAAATAAACAATTTAAGACTAGAATCAAAACTAAATTAAATCTAAATCACAAGAAAACATAAGATCAAATATAATGAATTGAATCCTCTCTAGTCATCTTTTCCATTTAAATCAAAGTGCCTTAAGCACTAATGGTAAATCATATGACTTGATCATCAATCAATAACAACACTAAACTAAATTTAAATCACAAGAAAGACAAGACCAAATATAATGAGTTGAATCCTTTCTAGTCATCTTCTCCACATAAATCAAAGTGCCTTAAGCACTAGTGGTAAATCACATGACTAGATCATCAACCACTAACAATAACAACATTTACTACTAAAGTAAAATACTCATGACAACATTGAATGAAAAAAATACACAATCAACTTGAACATATTTTTGTTTAGTGAAATGACAACAAAACTACAATAAAGCACCATAAAATCTATTTATTAAGGGTGAAATGCCAAATTTCACCCATCAACAACAACAAGCTACATTATGAAAATGAAAATGATAAATATGCTAAATAATGAAGAAAATGTGAGATGAAGAGAAGAAAATAATTTCTAATGCAAAAATGCTTGAAGATGATGCAAAGGTATCAAGGGTTTTTACCTTAATCCTAAGAGAGAAAGAAGAAATTGAAGAAATAGAGGAGAGGGAAGATGGAGATGGCTACGGCCTTGTGTTGGAAATAAGGGAGAGAAGAATTGTTTTTGTGTTTTTTGAGTGAGAGGGAAGAGGCAATGTTGTGAGAGGTAGTTTTTAAGGTGCTTTGGAGAATGAAGGTGAATTAATGGAGGGGTGAGAGGAGGGAGATGGTTTCGGCTGAGAGAGGAGGAGAGGAGGAGAGGTTTTTCTTCTAGGTTTGCAAAATGAGAGTGTGTGTGAGTGAGTCTCTAATTTTTGGGCTTTTATATGAGGACCAATTTTAAGGGCATTTGTGGATAATGTGCTTTTGTAAACCACTAGGATTTGAGATAGAATTTAAATGGAGGGTCAAGATTGCAATGCACAAGGATTAGGGACACTCAAGAAGCACAAATCAGCTGGTTGTACACGTTTTTGGAGTGGTCTTGGAGAGCAAAAATTGTTGGGGGCATTTAGGTCTTTTTACATTGAGTTATGGCCAGGATTTGATCAAAAATTTTAATCAATGGCTAAGGATCATTTCACAAGGATCATGGGCATGAAAAAGCACAAAATATGGGCTGGAAATGAGAGGAAATTCGCAGCACACAAGTGAGAGAATGAGTGGAAAACTTGCAAGTTGTCATTTTTGTACTAATCCTTATCCTTTCATCATTCAAAATGTAGAATATTCCTTCTAGATCTTTCTTTCTTATTCATGCCATTTTGGGCCCTATCATATGATTCCATGATTGGGCTCTGAATTCCATGACCTCACCAATCCCAAAATTGATTTTGTTGACCCCACCTCAAAGGAAATGACCATTTTGCCCTTTTGTTCAAAACTTGAATTCCATGCCAAAATATTTCAATGGTGCACAAAAATGCACAACCTCCACCCTTTTAGACCCAAATAAATTCCCCAAGAGATGCATAGTGGTTTTTACTGAGAAATTATTGGTCTTAGTGAAATGACCAAAATGCCCTTTTGGTCAAAAAACCGTAATTTTGCCCCAAAACTCAACTCTCTGCATAAAACATGTCTTCCAACTCCAAACATCATCTTAAAAACAATGAGATGACTTTTAGGACTCAAAAATGCATGTTCCATGGCTTTTCCTGAGAAATTACCCTTTTTGCAAAATGACCAAAATACCCTTTGACCTAAAAACTCTAATTTGCTCCAAAAGTGTATTCCAACTCCAAAATGATTTTAGAAACTTGGAAATGACTTTTAAAAACCTAAATGCAATACATGATGCTCTTTGTTCTTCTACTTATTTATTTTTGGGGAAAATTAGGGTTTTAACCTAAGCCGGACAAAATTGGGGTATGACACCGTTCTCCAGTTCAGCTCGTTCATCTCAATAGGAATAACAGCGTCCATTCCATAGACCAGATTTGAAAGGCGACTCCTGGCCGATGAATGGGGTCGCCCTATATGCCCAAAGGACTGATCAAGCTCTTCGACCCAATTCCCTTTAGCTTCAAAGAAGTCTTCTTTTTAACCCTCGTAGAATGACTCGTTGGCCGCCTACCTTTTTGCGGTTAAATGCTGGGGGTGTTGGGCCAGAAGTGAAACGCTGTTTCACCCCTAGGCCGGCCAACATTTCTTTGAACTTCCTATCTGCAAATTGGGTGCCGTTGTCCGTTACGAGTTGCTGCGGAACTCCGAACCGGGCTAGGACGTTCCGGCCAAAAAACTTGTTGATCTTTGCCGAAGTTATTGTTGCCAGAGGCTCGGCCTCTATCCACTTTGTGAAGTAGTCCACTGCCACAATCAGGAATTTGAACTGGCCCGGCGCCTGTGGGAACGGACCGAGCAAATCCATCCCCCACCAAGCGAACGGCCACGGTGAGGTGAGGCTCTGCAGTTCTGATGAGGGAGCGACGTGAACATCAGCGTGTACTTGGCACCTCTTGCATTTCTGTACTAACTTTTTGGAGTCCTCATCCATGGTCGGCCAGTAGTAACCAGCTCTAAGTGCTTTCTTTGCAATGGACCGTCCGCCCTGATGGCTGTCACATATCCCCTCATGTATGTCCCTCAGGACATGGTCGGCTTCGACCGACGACAAGCACCGAAGGAGTGGGCACGAAAATCCTCTTCTATACAGCTTCCCTTCGATCACAGAATACTTGGTGGATCGTAACCTCAATGTCTTAGCCTTCTTTGGGTCGGTCGGCTCTTCACCCAGCGTGATATAACGCAGGATGGGGGCGATCCAATCACCTTCTGCTTCGATGGTCAGGACGGCCACGGGTTGACTAGTCTTGGTGGATACGCTTGGCCGGGTGAGGGTTTCTTGAATTAAACTCCTATGATTGCCCGGTGTCTTGGTACTGGCTAATTTTGATAGGATATCAGCCCGGACGTTTTCGGTCCTCGGCACGTGTTTGACCTCCGCCCGCTCAAACTGGCGGAGGAGCTCTCTAACTTTGGCCAGGTAGTTTTTCAACACTTCGTCTTTTGCATCATACAGCTCCTGAATCTGGGAGACGACCAGCAAGGAGTCTGAGTGTAGTTCTACCCGGTCGACGTTGAATTCTTTTGCGAGCTGCAGCCCGGCTATGCATGCCTCGTACTCAGCTTGGTTATTGGAAGTGTGAAACGCAAATGTTAGGGACACTTCCACTGCAAGTCCTTCTGAATTCTCTAATATGAGGCCCGCCCCACTGCCTTTGTTGTTGGAGGAACCGTCCACATGCAAGGTCCACACTGCCTCTGGCCGGCCGTCCTGTGTTGGGGTCATTTCTGCAATGAAGTCGGCCAGCACTTGGGCCTTAGCGGCCGACCTTGACTCGAATTTTATACCAAACTCACTAAGTTCTACCGCCCATTTGATCATCCGCCCTGCCAGGTCTGGCCGATGGAGGACCTGTCTTATGGGTTGGTCCGTCCTTACCACGGCCTGATGGGCCACGAAGTATGGTCTCAAGCGCCGGGCGGCCACCAGCAGTGCAAGTGCTAGCTTCTCGATCTTCTGGTATCTCACCGGTCCTTGCAAAGACTTTGGCGATGAAGTAGACCGGATTTTGCTTTAAGTTGTCTTCTCTAACCAGGACGGCACTCAATACTTCTTCAGTAATGGCCAAGTACAAGTACAGGGTTTCCCCCGGGTCTGGCTTTGTCATGATGGGCGGGTTGGTCAAAGCCTCCTTCAATTGTTCTAGTGCCCCCTGGCACTGATCGGTCCACTCGAACTCTACCTCTTTCTTCAAAAGTTTGAATAGGGGGAGCGACTTGCACGCAGATTTAGGTATGAATCTTGAAAGGGCAGCAATCATACCATTCAGTCGTTGGATTTCCTTTTTTGTAGCGGGCGGCCTCATGTCGGCGACCGCCCTACATTTGTCTGGGTTCGCCTCTATCCCCCTTTCGGTCAGGTGAAAACCCAAGAACTTACCGGCCCTAACCCCAAAGGTGCACTTTTCTGGGTTTAGTCTTAGAGAATTTTTCCTAGCTTCTTTAAAAACTTCTCTCAGGTCGGCCGCATGATCTGGATCGTTCTTGCTCTTGATGATCATGTCATCAAGATAGACTTCGGCTACCCGACCGATCTGCTCCCTGAAAATCTTGTTCATCATCCGCTGGTAGGTCGCCCCAGCGTTCTTCAACCCGAACGGCATAACCTTGTACTGGAAGTTGCCACGATCAGTCATGAAGGCAGTTTTGTGGCGGTCGGGCGGGTACATCGTAATCTGGTTGTACCCAGAATAGGCGTCCAGGAAGGATAGCAACTTGTAGCCCGATGCCCCATCGACCAGCTTGTCAATGCTCGGCACCGGGAAGGCATCCTTCGGGCACGCCTTGTTCAGATCTGTGTAATCAATACACATGCGCCATTTGCCGTTCTTCTTCTTGACTAACACCACGTTCGACAACCAGGTCGTGTATTTTATTTCTTCAATGAAACCGGCCTTGACTAGGTCGTCAACGGCCTGAGCTGCCGCCCGAGATTTCTCTAGATTTTGGGTTCGCCTTCTTTGGGCGACCGGTCTGACATTTTCATCTACTGCGAGCTGATGACATGCCACCTCCGTTGGGATGCCGGGCATGTCAGATGCTTGCCATGCAAATAAGTCTGCATACTCCTTAAGGCAAGCTATCAGATCCCGCTCGACCTGCTCAGGTAGGCCTCGTCCAAGCTTGACCGTCCTCTCTGGGTCGTCCCCCAGTTGGACGTCGACTAGCTCTCCATGCGGCTCAGGCCTCTTCAGCCTATTCTTTAGCTCACGGGCTAATTCGTCATTGTCGTCCTCTGGGTCGCTATCAGGGTCATACCGGACGTCCAAGTCGGCAAGGTTAACTTGGTGCCTCTTCTCCAGTGCTCGTGGGTCAGTATCTCTATCTTGCTCGTTGCAGATGTCTTGATACAAATAATGGCTTTTCTTGGCTGCGTCTAGGTCGGCCAGCAAAGTCACTACTTGATCATCCTTGCTATAAAACTTCATCTTAAGGTGAACAGTAGAGGCCACGGCCCCTAGCTTCCCCAGGGTCGGCCGTCCTATAATGCACTGATAGCAGGATTTGATGGGCAGAACCAGGAATGTTGCTTTTACCGTCCGATATTTGGTGCTCGTTCCTGAGTCATTGCCAAAGGTAACCAAAAGGTCTATTGTTCCCAAGGGGTAAGTGACTGCCCCGTTGAACCCTGTTAGGGGTGTTGGGTCGGCCTGTGGGACGATCTCACTCCGGTCGACATTGAGCTTGTCGATCAGGTCTTCGAATATGATGTCGGCCGAACTGCCTTGGTCGACCAAAATTCGGCGTACCTCGGTGTTGGCCATGACCGCCCTGATTACCAACGGGGCATAGCTATTGGCCCTTCCGTCTAGCAAATCTTCATCTCCAAAGGAGATGGGTGGCTTTCTTGAAACCGGACGTTCCGCAGATGTAGACCCGACCATCATCAACTCGTTCCATTTCCTTTTTATGGCTTTCTTCGAATCCCTTTTTTCTAGAGGATTCCCACCTTGGATCACCATAGCTACTCTCCGGCCGTTAGACATCCGGACGTCCTCCTCTGAGGTGTCTTTGTCCGCTATTGCCTCTATGGTTGCATTCGTTTCTTTGCCTTTTGTTTGGGGCTTTTTCCCTCCGGCTTTCTCTTTAGATCGCCCGGCACCTTCAGCTCGGACATACTGCTTTAGCTTCCCTTTCTGGATGAGATCCTCGATGTCATCCTTTAGGGCCATACAGTCATTGGTATCGTGTCCCTTACTTCTATGGTACCGGCAATACTTTTTGGTAGCCCGCGCGCCCTTCTTGAGTACCAATGGATCGGGCCTCTTCACGTCGGCAAATTCATTGTTCTGACACTCGGAGAGTATTTGGGCTATGGGAGCATTGAGCCTCGTCCGATGCTCATACTTCTTGGGCCGGTACTCTGGCTTGTGGTCCCGGTTGTTGTCATGATTTCTGGCCCGCTTGCTATCGTCCTCTCTAGGTCGCACGCGGGCGGCCTTTCGTGCAGCAATAGTTTCCTCGTAGTGCATGTGGTCGTTGGCCCTGCGGAGGAACGTACTGAGGTCGTAGATATGATTTAATGTGAACTCTTCAACAAATCTGTGGTCCGGCCAGATTCCTCTCTTCGAGATATTTCGCTTATCCTCGCCCGTCGTCGTCGCGCACGATCGCATTTTCTGATTGAACCGTTCTATGTACTGTCTCAAAGATTCGTTATCGCCCTGGACTATCGTATCCAAGTGCTCCTCGTGGCGATACTGGCATCGGTTGGCGGTATAGTTTGCCAAAAAGATTCTGATCAGCCCTTCCCACGAGGAAATAGTGTTCGGACGTAACGACTCCCACCATTCAAGAGCCCGTCCGTCCGGTGGATCGAGGAACAACCGCAAGCACTTCATTGTAGAGCCCAACTCCCCGTAGCTGGGCTGAGAGTTGTTGAAGTACTGATATGTTTGTCGTGGTCACCCCGCCACAAACTTGTTGAGGTTGGGCGGCTTCCTGAGATCCCTAGGGATACGGTAACGCCTGATCTCCCTTGTGAAGGGTCCTTGGCCGGTAGGGAGGTTGTTCGGTCCGAAGGGTTGCATTGTAAGATACGCTTCGCCGGTCGGCATCCCATAGAACCCTCCGTCGGTTGGATGTTCATATCTAGGGGGCACTTGGAGCGATCGGCCTCTGCTTCTGATGGAGTGATGCCTCCTCGGTCGACGCGATACGTCCCTGATTTCACCGTTTCGATAGTCATTCAGCTCGTCGTAGGGATCCCACGAACGGCTTCTTGAACGTCTAGAGTCGGAGGATTCGTACGAGGAGTACCTTGAAGACGAACGGTCCGACTCGGGCCGGTAGGGTGAATCGGCATAGTCATAATCATATGAAGGGGAACGGCGACTGCGCGCGTTCCTGCGAGCGGACGATCTGCGCGCCCGAACTCTTCGAGCTGGAGATCGACGAGAGGTGCTTCGGCGGATGACGGTCCTCCGAGGGGGAGTCCTGGCTCTTCTAGAAGGGCGAGCTTGGGCGGAGGATTCTCCGCGGTCCGTCGCCTGGCGAGCGGGCATTGACCCTCTCTCGAGCCGAGATATCAGATTGTCTTGCTCAGCTATGAGCTGGTTTTTGGAGTGGAGTAGCTGAAGGACGGCCTGGGTGACGTGCTCCGGTAGCGGCTCCACGATCCCGCCTCCCGCCACTCGTCCGAACTGTTGAGGCTCGGCCCCAAGGTCGCTTCTCGCCCGCCCGGATCAAGGCTCTCGGCGGGATTACCTGGGATTCGTTGATCGTCATAGGCACGCCCCGGTGTTCGCCGCGACGCAGCGCGGCCGACCCGGTAGGTCGTTTCGAGTGGAGGCCCGTGTGGTAATTTTCTTCGCCCATCTTCTAAGTGGGACGGCGCCGCTCCCACCCGTGGTCGCCAAATGATCTCGCCTGGATCACCAAGTGTTGATGTGCGCCGCTCTTTGGTCCGGTCGTTGATGGATGAAGAGGACCGGTCTTCAGAACAGCTCGGGTGGTACCTGCAAAGACACTCCGACGTTCAAGTCAGATGTGTGCTAGCGAGCAGGGTATCACAGGGTAGGAATTGCGTACCTGACGATGTGGATGGAGGTGGTATTTATACCACTGGGGCGACCTGGCCAGTGCGAGAAATACGGCCGGGCCGCCGAATTGCGGACAAGCCACTTCGCTTGGGCGTTTAGCTTATGAGGCGGGTCACGCCCATTGCCGATCGCACCTCCGTGTCCTTGCTAATACGCACCAGAACAGGTTTCACACTACCTCAGGTTTATTAAATGTTTTGTTGACAAAAAAAAGGTTTATTAAATGTTTTGAGAATCGGTATTGGCATTTTAATGATTTACTACTTCAACAATAGTTGAGTTAGTCATAATCAAGATATGTTTTTAATATTTTTAATAATACATCAAGTACTTGTCAAAAAAAAATACATCAAGTAACAAGTTAAAATAAAATTATGAAATTAAAGTAAATAAAGCTTTAAGGCTTTGTTTCTTTGTTTTTAAATTTTTATTTCCAGTTTTGAATAATACATAAATATGTAAATGTTAATACACAGTCTAGGGGTCTGTTTGATTTGCAAATAGGTAAGTAGTCACGCACACTATTTAGTGAACAATGGACAACCAAAACAAAAAAATGTGTGTGTGTGAGAGAGAGAGAGAGAGAGATTTGTACTGTGGTTTTGTGAAAGACGAGAGTTTGGGTTTTTGTCTAGTCCTTTGCTCCCAATTTTGTCCATGACGATTGTCCTACCTCTCGGCTTCCTAGTATCTTCCTTAGCGGTTTTGCTGTCGTCTTCCTTGGGCACCTCCCCAGCCTCGGTGCTGGAGGCCTTGGATTTCTTCAGTGATAGAGATCGCTTCCTTTCCTCGGGCTTTTTGACGTATTGAGTAAATTCCCCTCTTTGAATTAAATCCTCAATGTCGTCTTTGAGGGCGTTGCACTTGTTAGTGTCGTTCCCGTTACTCTTGGGGTAGCGACAATACCTTCGTTTACACATTACGTCTTTCTGTTTGAGGGGTCGAGGCCATCTACATCACGAACTCGGCATTTGTGCATTCCACTTGTTACTTTTTTTTCTCAATTTTTGTTTCTGTCACTATAAAATTCTACTTGTTACTTTCTTTTAACAAGTAAATAGTCTACTTGTTACTTTTTTTTTGTTTTTTATTCTGCAATTTTTTCTCAATTTTTGTTTCCGTCACTATAAAATTCCTTTTATGCTTTTAGTATTATAATAAATATAGTTCTAGAAGTTAGTCTATATATAACCCATATTTCTACATCTGAAATCAAAATGAGTTTTAATTTAAGTACTAAAACGAGGAAAAATATTAAAAGAACAAAAACAAAACATGAAGGATAAAGAACAAAAACTTTTGAGTAGATATCATATGATACAATATACATTGCTATGAATGATTAAGATTGGACCAACAAATATGAAATTTCAATCATTCGTAATATTTTATACTATTTCCTACGATCAATTTGATTGATAGCTTTTTTTTTGACAAATTTTTGATTGATAGTTAATCACTCATCTTAAAAGCCACTTGTCACTAAGTGCTAGGATCAATGAGCCATGGCTACTTGTAGGTGACTTAAACGAAATAGCAAGCCCTAGGGAACAAAAAGAGGAGCATCATCCGACCTTCAGAAATTCCTCTGGTTCGCTAGCTGGATAAATGATTGCAAGCTTGTTGAGGTAAGTACACATGGTACGAAGTTTACATGGAGACGACCGAAGTGGGACAGTAGAAACAGAGTCTTTAAAAAACTTGATAAAGTCATGTATGTGGAGTGGAGACTACAATATCACGAAGGTTTTGCCAAGGTATCACCCATGATTGAATCTGATTATCCCCCCATAATTTTTCTTGTTAACGGTGAACCAAGCATCATGGAGAGAAACCCTTTAGATTTGTCGCAGTCTAGACCACCCACCCAAATTTTGCGAACCTGATCCATGATAACTGGCAACACACCAATAGTCTCCGAGGTAACTGGTCTGAACTTGGACTTACTCTTAAGCTTTGGAACAATGAGGTTTTTGGTAGTATACAAAAGAGGAAGAACAAGCTAATTGCACGTTTGAATGGAATTCAAAAGAGCTCTAGTTATGGGTATAGTAGCTTTCTAGATAACTTGGAAAAGGAATTACAACAGGAGCTTACCACCACCTATACCAAGAGTAGAGTTTGCGGCTTCAAAAGTCTCGTGAAAATGGATAGAAGGTGGAGATGGAAACACTGAGCACTATCGCTCCAAAACTATCGTTCGAAGAAGAAAGAACAAGATCTTGACATTGGCGAACGGGACAGGTGAGTGGATAGAGGACCTTGAAGCTCTCCAAACTATGGGCAGGGATTACTTAATTTATTTCACTATTTCGGGATGATACCCCTACCCGAGACCGAATAGTTTTGTGGACCAACTACCCCCTTTCCTTGGAAACCCAAAGCACCTACCTTGATGCTTCGGTCTCCATGTGAGGATGGATTCCCAACGCTCTTCTTTCAGATAAATTAGAACATTGTCGCACCCAAGTTGCATAACTCTATGAGCAGGTGTCGGATAATCCCGAAGTCCTTAAGGAAATCAATGATATGCTAGTTGTAACGCCCCAAAGATTATTGGATATTTATTTAATAAATTATTGGGGATTAGATTGTGGAAAAATATTAGAAAATAAAATATGGTATTTTTTATATGCTATTGGTAATATATGACTAATAATATTATATGTTAATTTTATTTCTATTAAATATTAGTGTTTGAGATATTATCTCTTTAGAAATTATTTTGGGCTATTGAGGTGTTAAAATAATAGTTATAGTGATATTGGGATTTAAAAGTGTTTAAAATGGGTTTTGGTTATTTTTACTTGCATACACCCCTTCCTTTCCTAAGCGCACCCCAGCTTATCTCACGGCCCACGACTGCAGTACCCTGAACCGGACCATCATCTTCTTCCTCCTCACGCACACAAGAATGTGGCCGGAAAACCCCATCCTCATTCTTTCTTGCATTTCGTTTTCTACCCATAGACCATGGCTAGATCCAAAACTTCACATTCCAACTCGAAATTTCCTCCGAATGCGTTTCCAACCTCCGCTTAATCAAAAGAAGCACCGTTTGTCGCGTATTCTAAATCGGGCGGACGGTTCTTCACACATTCGACCACCACGGCCTTCGGTTGGAGAAACGGATATCGATTCGGATTCTACGCGTTGAAACCTTCGAGAAGCACTAGTCTTTCACTCATTTCGGTGAAGTTGACGTCGGGCTCTTAGTGACCTGTTGTTTCGGTAAGAAGAAGGAAGAGAGGAGCTCAGTTGCTGTGGTTCTGTTGGTGACTCCGTAGAGAGAGCTCTGTTTTCGGTTAATTTGAGGTAAGGGGAGTCTCACTCTATAATAGAGGGTATAATAGGTTGTATAGGAGTCATAGAGTCTCTATTTGGTGTTAATTGATTGATTGATTGATTGAATTGTGGTGATAAATTTGATGAATTTGTATGTGGAAATCGATTTAGGGCTTTACTTAGGGTTTATAACATGTGGTTTTCGTGTTTTGTGGTGTGTTTGATGATTGAGCATGAAATTGATTGTTATAATATGAAATTAGGAGTATTAGAATGATTATGGAGTGATTTGATTTGGGAGAGTTTGGAGAATTTGGGGTTTTTGGGTCTTGGGGCGCCAAATTGCTAGGCTTTATGCGCCTGCAATCGTTATGTGAGAAGCCAAGAGTTGTGTTCTTTGGCCGGGCGCCACTTTGCTGGGGAATTGGCGCCTGGGTTACTGTTCATGTGCTGGGAGTGTGTGTGTGCAGGTGTGTCAGTGACTGGGCGCCAGAATGTGGGTGTTTTGGTGCCTGGGGAGTGGAACTTAGTGTTCTAGGCACATTTTCCCGTGCCATCTGTTGCATTCACCTGCCCAAATCCAATTTTAAGTATTCTGGCTCGAGTGGTTTTCTGTTTGCAGGTGTCATTTTAAAAATGTTCCGGTGAGGCATTGTGCGTGTGTGCACTTGGGGTGGGCTGAGTGGAACTTAGTATTCTAGGCACATTTTCCCGTGCCATCTTTTGTATTTACCTGCCCAAAAACATTTTTAAACAATTTGGCTCGAGTGGTTTTCTGTTTTCATGTGTTATTTGAGAGATGTGTTAGAAGGCATTGCTGTGGCGCTATAAGTGTGCGCCTAGGGGGTAGTTTGGGTGAAACGTAGAGTTCTAGGCATAATTCACCGTGCCATATTTTGTATTTACCTGCCGAAAAACATTTTTAAACATTTTGGCTCGAGTGGTTTTCTGTTTTCATGTCTTTGTGTGTCTTCGGGTCAGTGTGGGCGCCAATCTGAGCCGTTTGCCGTGGCGCCAGCAAAGCGCCGTGTTCGAGGATCGTGTCTCGGTTTGTGTTCGAAGTTTGTGTTCAGGATCGTGCCGCCTGTGGGGCGCCAGATTGCTAGAAAAGTGGCGCCAGAGGTCGTGTGTTGCACCGGGGCGCCAAATTGCCGAAGTTTCGCGCGCTCGTCTTTGTGTTGCACCGTGGGCGCTGTAATGTGGGAAAATGGCGCCTAGTGCTGCCTTGTGCCTAAGTGTGTGTTGTTTTGATCCCTAGGTGACAGTTTGGTCCCTAGATGACTGTTTTGGTCCTAAAGGGTGTTTTAGGTCCCTGAGTGGGTTGAGTCCCAATATTGTGAGTAGTCCTTTGGACTTAATTATGTTGAGTTTGTATCTTGAGATGATTGAGGATGCCATGGGGGGCATGAGCCGGAGGGCCAGACCATGGGGGCTATAAATGAGATTAATAATGAGGTAAGAGTTAGTGCGTGAATTGAGATATTTGTAAATGTGTTTGTGTTGTATTCCTGGAGTCTCATGCATACATTCGGCTGCGGTCGCGACGTTTATAAACTGATTGTGAGGCCGGAGGGCCAGGCTGGAGGGCCAGAGTCATGAGGACTCAATTTGATAATGAGACATGCCGGAGGGCAAATGGTACCACATGCATAACTACATTGCATCCATTTACATGAACACATGAATGTTATTGAGTGATGATTTGTATGACTGATTGTGCTGTGAACTGTGACTGTATATATTGCCTATTATCACTTTTATTATATAGTTCGAGACTCACCCTTTCTGTTGTTGTTTACCACATGTAGTCATGAGTGAGGGCTTACTACCTTCACTATTCCCTGAGTCGGTCTGCTCTGATACGTAGCACCTAGGGGATGGGTTATGAACTGTAGTTGTTCTGTTTTGCTCATTGTTGAGCTTATATGTATTGTTTTGAGACTACTGAGTTAACTGTTGAGATTATGATTTATTTTCCGCTGCGTTATGTGCAATTATATTCCCACGAGTTGATTCTATGGTGTTACGTATTTGAACTGCTATTGTGAGCTGAGATGATTGTTGAATGATTTTTAAAGAGATAAGTGTAGCATCCCATTGGATGATTTTAATTGAGAAATGAATTTTTATACTCTGATTTTGATTTAAATTACCGGGTAGAAATGGGGTGTTACATTAGTGGTATCGAGCAAAAGTTCGTCTGTCCAGGTCCACCAAGTTGTCCTGGTCGTAGAGTCTTTTAGTCCTAATCGTTGTTTATCTCAGTAGTGCAAGTGGCCCTAACCTAGGACCATTTGTATTATCTATTATGTCTTCCGATGTGTGAACTCGAATAGAGTTGAATGTCTTGCTTGTTTGATTCTTGAAAGTCGTGAAGCTAACTTGGTTTGGTCAAGTTAAATCTTCAAGGAATGTGATGTGTTATATGTATTCTTTGATTTGTAAGGGGGAGATTATTTTTCTCATGGGTATAACAATGGTTGTGGGTAGAGGGGTTGGTCTTAGACCCCATTTTTGTCTATATTTTGGTTCTAAGTATATTTGGCTATGAAACCTTGTGTGCTCCATGATGTTGAATTTGACTATGAAATTATATATTGTTTGATTTATGTGTAATATCTATTGATTGTAATTTATCTAATTGAGTGCATTGTATTGAAATGAAATGATTTGATGTGTTTTAATTGGTTGCTATATTGTATTGAAGGTTTATGATTTATGATACATTGAGATTGGAAAATGATGTGAAATAGATGTTTAGGTGCAAATATAATAAGTAGATAATTTATATTTGTAGTTGCCTTATTGTGAGTAGAAACGAGTAGTATAAGAGTGATTTATATTTGAGAATATGGGTTTGCCAAAGGAGTAGAATAATTTTTAGTCTGCAAGAAAACAGCCCCAATATAGTGATGAGATTGGGAAATAATCCAAAGCAATCTATGGTTAACAAGAAGGACTAGGGGGAAGATAGTACCATGTTTGTCCCAATTTTGTAAATCAATGTAAGGGTTGTAGGAGTATATTAATCCTAGTTGGGATATGCTAGTATGGTAACATATAATAACATGTGTAGTAAGTGTGAGTATAATGACTCACAATACTTGAGCGATACCTAAATGGAGTAGGTGTGTGGATTGAGGCTGAATAATAGGAAGATTGCCACAAAGCTATGTTTATTTATTATGATGTCCCAAATTAATCTAAGGTTGTAATGCAGGGTGTTGGCCTTTATAGAGATATGCTAGTTAGTAACAAAAGGATATGTGCAAGAACATTAGTAACAATTAAGTGGCGTAAAAGAAGAGGAGGTCTTATGAATGGTTGCAACATAGGAGAAAACTATATTTTTGTGATAATTACTAGTTGATTGAGTTGGCATACAAATCTTGGTAGTGTTTGGTTATTTTAGACAAAAGTAAAATTGATTGTGGTTAGCTAATGTGAATGAGTTGAGCTAAGGTATTAAGGAGTGAGGAGTTGTAATAATTGGTTTTAAAAGTATGAGGTTCAATTAAATAAAAACTATAGTGAGGTGAAACTATAAATAAGACGATGTAAATAACTAATGACCTTCTAAATAATAGGTAGTGATATTTCTTCAATTGGGGGAAGCAAAGTGAGTGACATTAATCTTAGTTTGAGTGTTTTAGCCTAAGACTTTGATTTGTAATGATTAAGTTCCATTAGGTATTTTGTATTTTATATGGTCGTAGACTCAATTGTTAGTTATATGAGCACAACCATTTAAATTGGTTTCAACATAATTATTGATGATGTATGTATTTTGTGATTGTAACTGAGTATATGATGGAGATAGGAAAGGTAGATTAATTATAGTTGTAAGTTTATTTGAGGTTAATTGGAAAGACTATGTGTTATTGAATTTTTAATTATATAGAGAGAGCAAAGTTAAGTTAGTAAAAATAGAGCGAGGTGAATTTTATATATGAGAGAAGGAAAATTAAATTGAAGTAGGACAAGATGAATTTTATAAATAAGAGAATGCAAATATCACATGAGTTGATAAGATTATATGTTCTAATTCTTTTCAGAAAAGCTTAGTGAAGTAACATTGTAATTATTTGGAAGTACACGCTAGTTTAATGAAAGTGACCATGATGCCTACATGTTAACTTTTCTAAGACATTAACTTTTGTGACCGATATTTTTGCTTGTTTTGTGAGTTTTCTTTGTATTAGTTTATAGTTGGAGGCTCGCATGAATTTGTCATGTGGGTAATTCAACACTATTACTTTGACTTTATGAGTTAGTGAAAGCGTAGTATAAAGTATAAAATGAATTGTTACAAAGAGCATGTTCTTGATTACGATTAACGCTCGTATGTTGAGTGCCGTGTAGACTAACCTCGCTCATTTGGTGTTAAGATGTTTCATTGTCTTGACTACTAAGAGTGATCCTCGTTCAGTACCCGTGACCCCGATTTGTGTTACGTGTTATGTGGTTGTGAATGATTAGTTGAGCTTGTGAACTTTGATGTGAATGTTGTTGTTTATAGCCCGTTGAGTCCGGATGAGGATGGCTTAGTCGTCTCTTGAGTTGGGTTTGTATGACCGAGTCCGGTTATTATTTCTTGAGTTACCCGGTGAAGAAGTAGGAGGGACGGCCGCCTGAATCACTCACGCCAGAATCAATGAAATGAGAATCGATAGATAGATAGCATCATTGTCTAGATGGTCTGTAGTTTGTTAGTGGGAGGTTGTTTAGTTTTGGTCTGTAAGTTTCGAGGACTAAACATTCTAAGTGGGTGAGAGTTGTAACGCCCCAAAGATTATTGGATATTTATTTAATAAATTATTGGGGATTAGATTGTGGAAAAATATTAGAAAATAAAATATGGTATTTTTTATATGCTATTGGTAATATATGACTAATAATATTATATGTTAATTTTATTTCTATTAAATATTAGTGTTTGAGATATTATCTCTTTAGAAATTATTTTGGGCTATTGAGGTGTTAAAATAATAGTTATAGTGATATTGGGATTTAAAAGTGTTTAAAATGGGTTTTTGGTTATTTTTACTTGCATACACCCCTTCCTTTCCTAAGCGCACCCCCCCAGTTATCTCACGGCCCACGCACTGTGCAGCCCAGAACCGGACCATCATCTTCTTCCTCACGCATGCTCTGAAGAATAATGCCGGAAAACCCCATCCTCATTATTTCTTGCATTTCGTTTTCTACCCATAGACCATGGCTAGATCCAAAACTTCACATTCCAACTCGAAATTTCCTCCCGAATCCGCTTTCCAACCTCCGCTTAATCAAAAGAAGCACCGCTTGTCGCGTATTCTAAATCGGGCGGATGGTTCTTCACACATTCCACCACCACCACGGTCTTCGGTTGGAGAAACGGATATCGTGATTCGGATTCTACGCGTTGAAACCTTCGAGAAGCACTAGTCTTTCACTCATTTCGGTGAAGTTGACGTCGGGCTCTTAGTGACCTGTTGTTTCGGTAAGAAGAAGGAAGAGAGGAACTCGATTCTTCGTGGTTCTCATTGGTGACTCAGAGAGAGCTCTGCTTTCTAAGCACTGAGGTAAGGGAGTCTCACTCTATAATAGAGGGTATAATAGGTTGTATAGAGTCATAGAGTCTCTATTTGGTGTTAATTGATTGATTGATTGATTGAATTGTGGTGATAAATTTGATGAATTTGTATGTGGAAATCGATTTAGGGCTTTACTTAGGGTTTATAACATGTGATTTTCGTGTTTTGTGGTGTGTTTGATGATTGAGCATGAAATTGATTGTTATAATATGAAATTAGGAGTATTAGAATGATTATGGAGTGATTTGATTTGGGAGAGTTTGGAGAATTTGGGGTTTTGGGTCTTGGGCGCCAAATTGCTAGGCTTTATGCGCCTGTGTCATCGTGTGATAAGCCAAGAGTCAGTGTTCTTGTGTCGGGCGCCACTTTCCGGGAATTGGCGCTGGGTTACTGCTCATGTGCCGGGAGTGTGTGTGTGCGGGTGTGTCGCTGGATCGGGCGCCGTAATGTGGGTGTTTTGGTGCACGGGAGTGGAACTTAGTGTTCTAGGCACATTTTCCGTGCCATCTTTTGCATTCACCTGCCCAAATCCAATTTTAAGTATTCTGGCTCGAGTGGTTTTCTGTTTGCAGGAGTCATTTTAAAAATGTTCCGGTGAGGCATTGTGCGTGTGTGCACTTGGGGTGGGCTGAGTGGAACTTAGTATTCTAGGCACATTTTCCGTGCCATCTTTTGTATTTACTCGCCCAAAACATTTTTAAACAATTTGGCTCGAGTGGTTTTCTGTTTTCATGTGTTATTTGAGAGATGTGTTAGAAGGCATTGTTGTGGCGCTATAAGTGTGCGCCTAGGGGGTAGTTTGGGTGAAACGTAGAGTTCTAGGCATAATTCACCGTGCCATATTTTGTATTTACCTGCAGAAAAACATTTTTAAACATTTTCGCTCGAGTGGTTTTCTGCTTTCATGTTGTGTGTGCTGGTCAAAGGGCGCTAATCAGTCTTTGCCAGGCGCCAAGCAAGCGCCGCGGTTCGAGACCTCGTGTCTCGATTTGTGTCTCGATTTGTGTCTAGGATCGTGCCGCCTGTGGGCGCAGTTGCTAGAAAAGTGGCGCTAGAGGTCGTGTTGTTGCACCGGGGCGCCAAATTGCCGAAGTTTCGGCGCGCTCGCGGCTTTGTGTTGCACTGGGGCGCGTAATGTGGGGAAAATGGCGCCTAGTGCTGCCTTGTGCCAAGGTGTGTGTTGTTTTGATCCCTAGGTGACAGTTTGGTCCCTAGATGACTATTTTGGTCCTAAAGCGGTGTTTTAGGTCCCCGAGTGGGTTGAGTCCCAATATTGTGAGTAGTCCTTTGGACTTAATTATGTTGAGTTTGTATCTTGAGATGATTGAGGATGCCATGGGGGGCATGAGCCGGAGGGCCAGGCCATGGGGGCTATAAATGAGATTAATAATGAGGTAAGAGTTAGTGCGTGAATTGAGATATTTGTAAATGTGTTTGTGTTGTATTCTCGAGTCTCATGCATACATTCGCCATGGTCGCGACGCTTATAACCGATTGTGAGGCCCGAGGCCAGCCGAGGGCAGCAGTCATGAGGACTCAATTTGATAATGAGACATGCCGGAGGGCAAATGGTACCACATGCATAACTACATTGCATCCATTTACATGAACACATGAATGTTATTGAGTGATGATTGGTATGACTGATTGTGCTGTGAACTGTGACTGTATATATTGCCTATTATCACTTTTATTATATAGTTCGAGACTCACCCTTTCTGTTGTTGTTTACCACAGGTAGTCATGAGTGAGGGCTTACTACCTTCACTATTCCCTGAGTCGGTCTGCTCTGATACGTAGCACCTAGGGGATGGGTTATGAACTGTAGTTGTTCTGTTTTGCTCATTGTTGAGCTTATATGTATTGTTTTGAGACTACTGAGTTAACTGTTGAGATTATGATTTATTTTCCGCTGCGTTATGTGCAATTATATTCCCACGAGTTGATTCTATGGTGTTACGTATTTGAACTGCTATTGTGAGCTGAGATGATTGTTGAATGATTTTTAAAGAGATAAGTGTAGCATCCCATTGGATGATTTTAATTGAGAAATGAATTTTTATACTCTGATTTTGATTTAAATTACCGGGTAGAAATGGGGTGTTACACTAATAATCTTAATCCCTAAGATAGACACGCTTGAATTTATCTCTCAAACGTTGTCTACAAGGTTGTAATTAAGACCATCAACAACCGTATCAAACCCTCCCTCAACGGAATGATCTCGCCATATTAGTCCAACTTCTTTCTAGGTAGAAAAATTCATCACAATATTATTATTGTCCAGGAAATGGTACATGCTATGAATCGTTGAAAGGGAAAAAAAAGCCTTTATGTCTATAAAGATTGACTTAGAAAAAGCACATGATAGGCTGAATTGGAACTTTATCATGCAATTTTTGGACGAATATAAGTTTCCTGACAAGACTAACATCTTCACTCCCTCCCGAGCCATCAGACAAGGGGACCACCCCCTATCCCCCTATTTATTCGCTATATGCATAGACAAGTTATCTCACATCATTGCAGATCAAGTGGAAGCCGACTACTGGAAACCAATGAGGGCAGGTAAAAATGAGCCTCAAATCTCTCACCTGCTCATTGCAGATGATCTCTTGTTGTTTGTTGAAGCATTGGTGGAGCAAGCTCATTGCATCATGCATTGCCTAAACATTTTTTTGTGAGTCTTTAGGCCAGAAGATTAATCCCCAAAAGACTCAAATTTTCTTTTCTAAGAACACTTACCAGGGACTTAGAGATGACATTATACAAGACACGGATTTTGCAAAAACTATAGGGATTACACACTGCTTGGGCGCTAATATTATCAATGGAAGAACAAATAGAGGCCATTATCGAACCATCATTGATAAGATCCAATCTCTCCTTAGTGGAAGGAAGCAACACTGCCTCTGTCTAGCTGTACAAGTAACTCTTACTCAATCAATGCTTAGTGTTATTCCTTACTTTCATATGCAATATTCGAGTCTATCGAAGAGCATTTGTGATGATCTAAGATACAAGGGGATTTGTGTGGGGTGACACTGAAGAAAAGAGGAAACTGCATTTGGTTAATCAGGAAACTTGTTGTATGCCTAGAAATGCAGGCGGCCTAGGGATTAAGCAACCAAGACAAGTGAATGAAGTTTTCTGATGAATCTTTTGTGGGGACTTCTCAATAACCCACAAGACTTATGGTGCCAAGTTTTAATTAGAAAATATGGCAGGAATTATGTCTTGTTTGAACAAATGGACCATAAGCCTACTGACTCTCCTCTGTGGAAGGCTATTCACTCTACTTGGGACAAGTTGATGCAAAATGTGACCTGGAAGGTGGGGAATGGAATAAATATCAATTTCTGGTTAGATAAGTGCTTGTCAGGAGAGAGCCTAAGTCTTATGAATCATAGTGATACTGATCAGGTTTTGAATACCACACTTACTTTGGCAGACTTGACCGATGGTAATGGACATTGGGACGTCAATACTCTTACGGAATTCTTTCATACTTCAATTGTCAACAAGGTAAGAACTACCCACCCCTCTGGGCGATGAAGGATCAGACCAATTTGGGTGGAGATGCGCATCCAAGCTCCAATTCACTACTAAGAGTGCCTACACCTTTCTGTGCCGTGAGCATGCCCCAATAGATGGTGATTGGAACCTTATTTGGAAGTGGCGAGGGCCACATCGTATTCATAGCTTCGTTTGGCTCATCGCCCATGGTAGACTTCTCACCAATGCTAGAAGACATAATTGGAATGATTCTATCTCACCAATATGTCAAGCTTGTAATCATCTGGAGGAAATCCAAATGCATGCCATTCAGGACTATGTCTATGCTACTCGCACATGGTTGCGTGTTCTGCCGTCTAAGGAGGTTGAAACGTTCTTTGCAAGCACTGGGAACACTTGGGTATTTGTCAATCTCTCATCTAAATCATCTTCAGTTCAAGGCCGTCCTTGGCATACAACCTTTATGGTTACGACTTGGTATTTGTGGCAATTGTGAAACAATAATATCTTTGAGGAGGGACTCTAAAGGCCATTCAATGATGTGGCTTTGATCGGCAAGTATATAGATGACATCATCACTTTCACTCACAATAATCTTTCTACTTATAGTAGTGACACAGTGCTTGTTAGATGGCATAATCCTATTGAGGGTTGGTTTAACTTGATTTCCGATGGGCTTGCAAGAGTGGAGACAACCAAGCTAGGTGTGGTGGTATTTTAAGAGATGCCAACGAGAGGTGGATCAGAGGATATGCTAGAAAGGTTGGCGCTTGCTCTGCCCTTCATGCAGATATATGGGGGATGTGGATTAATATAGAGATGACACGACAAATTGGCATTGCAAAGTTGGTGATTAAGAGTGATTCTAAGACTCTAGTAGACATGCTACTCAGGAAAGATAGAGACACAAAAGACATTCCCACGATTGTTAAGCATATACGGAGACACTTGGTTGGTGACTGGGAGGTGGACATAAGGCATACTTGGAGGGAAGGGAACTGCTGCGCAGATTGGCTGACGAACTACAGTTTCTAAATTGACACCATGAATAGAGTTTTCCTAGAGGAGCCCTTTGAGGGCCTCCGCCCAATTTTTTTTGATGATGCCCGTAACTCGAGACATTAGGACCCATTGTTAATTTTGTTTCGTTGTTTTCGGGTGATTGCCCTTATACCAAAAAAAACCCACCCAATTGGGTGCCACTTCACTCAAAAATTTCACATTGTTGGGAGGGAAAGCAAAAAGCTCAATATTTGTGGGAAAAAACACTTCAAACAAACCCTATTGGATGTCAGTTGTGTGTGTAGAATCATGTAACAGGTCCTTAGATAACCTGGCAGTAGTAAGAAAATTTTCTTCTAACTTGGCAGTTTTTGTCTGTTCACCTGTTTTGCAGTCTCGATAGTTGTAACTCCAATGAAAATAAAGCATAAAAATGAGTTTGCTAAATTGGAGTATTTAATCATAACTTTAATCACTTCAAACAAACCATATGGGATGTCTGTTTTTGATCATACGAGTGTTTGAATGACCCTTTCTGGTGGCTTACAGGTTCTAACGCAACCACAACATGCTGGACTAACTTCACTACACAACATTCTTACTACTAAGGAGTACTTGCAGGCTAGATTTTAGTTCCAAATTAGTACTTGATCACGTCTAACGAAAAAAGGTTAGCGCTTGCTGTCATAATAAGGTTTTAATTTGCTCTGTTTAGAAGGTTAACCAGATGTTGTTCTATTAGCCCATCAAAAGGTCTAAATGTCAATAGGCCTTCAAAAAAGTTTTTAGGCTAGATTAGTCTTTTGAAGTATTAGGCCACTAAGGCCAGGCCTTTAAAAATGAGCTATATCAGTTAATAGGTCAAGCTTATGCATGCATTGTATGAAATATGGCCTAGCTTTGATTGAGGGGACAAAGTGTCTCTACTATGAGTGGCATCTCGCTCCTCTATGTATTAGTCGAAATTAGTATTCTGTTGCTATTTTCCTGGAATTGTGCACTTTGTATATGGGTTAGGACACCCCTAATATCCTGGTTTTGATATATAAGTATAAATATAAAGTTTAATTATATGTTATTAAATTTTTTGAAGAATAAACATAAGGTATATGATTATTGCAGATGAATAACTTAAATGGAAATTTTTTAACTAAAGATGTTTATTCGAAAAATTAGTATTTGTGGTTTAGAATATATAGGTGAGACTAAATTTAGATTTTGTTTAAATTTTTTTTAAAAATGATAAATAATAAAATAGAAGTTAAAAAGACTTGATGTTTCTGTTGGGAGCACTGGGTCGACCTCCCGTGTCCAATGGTAGTTTATGCCACTGGACCAATCGTGTTGGTTACCTCCATTACAATATACTTGTGTTTCTCTTGTTAAATAAAACATTTTGGTTTCCATTGTTTGAACATGGACGTATCTATAATTGTTAGTACCAAACACAGACACAAAACAACTAAACAATAGTTTGAACTTAATATTTGTTTTCACATAATTGGTCATGTTTTACCTATTATACTGAGATTTCGATGATCTTATAAATTTTTTTCTTTTAAAGGAAATAATATTTTATTAGTTAATGCGAATGTATCATGTAAATTATTATTTAGGGAAACATGGTATTTTTTAACACTAATAACTATCTTGTTTGCCAATTTATGGTAACACTAAAAAGGATGGTACATAAACAACGTAAATACATAAAATTGTAAGAAAAATAAGTTTAATTGTTTGAACTTATGTTCAGTAGATCGTCTCGAAGATAAGCTGGTGGACATTTTTACATTCATTTACCCGAGTGATGGATATCTAGAAATTGTAAGTGCTTCAAATTATGTAATGACTTTGTCGTTTAAACTTTCAGGTTTCAATAATTTTGTTGGTCTTATATTTATTTAGCAATCTGTGTAAACGTTTTTTTTTCTCGAATCATTATTGGCTATCCACGGAGTGTCTCAACGCCTTAAACGAAAGACTAATCTCTGCTGTGGGATAAGGAAGATAGGCTTTGGTGTGCATTACTAATTGAAATTCAAATCTGTTTCTATTTTGAAACAAATAAATGGAATTCTATAACATTCAATTCAATTAATGTTTTGAATTCAATTTAATTCAAAAAAATTAACGTATTGAATACCATCAATCAAGCCAAAACGCATATAGCTGAATTCCTATCCAGATTCATCTAGATGTAACTGTTAAAAAAAAATTGTGTGTGGAATATAACTGCTCAATTATGATTTCACGAAATTTGCTTCTTTTCCGTGCATCATTTTTATATTATGACATCTATATATATATATATATATATATATATATATATATATATATATATATATATATATATATATACACTATTAACATTTACAAATAATCTCATTAAATTATATGTCAAATGTCATCTCCTAAACATTTTAGCAATTAAGACACACTTAACAATTCTTCTAATGTACACCTGTTTCTTTTTCTACTTAATTCTTTTGGACGTAACTTCTCTTGCACACCTTATCAGGACAATTACAATACAAATACACCACTCTCACCCTCTCTCACACACACTCTCTCTCTTTCTCAATGCTTTTGGAGGTATTCTTTTTTGAAGGAATGGAGGTATATATTCTTCAATCAATACTATTTTCACCTATATATCTTCTATGACCCACTATCTATTGTTTGGCAATCATAAAACTTATAAGGCACCATTCAATGTTTTCAATACTCTTCCCTTAAACTTCTATATTTTACCTCTTCGAATCAAATTTGCGCCGCTTCAAATCATTCTCAATGCATGTAGCAGTTTCATCTCCCACCGAGGACAATATAGATTTGAAGCCATATTCAAGAAACCAAAGAACACGAATACTATGATGTCAATACAAGATCGAAGACACTGCAATGCACAACATCAAATAAACCAAGAAGGATGAGAGGGCAATCGGCGAGCAAAATCATGAGCCTTCGGAGCCCAACTCACCAAAAATTTCTGTACCCAAAAAAAATTGTCTGCTGCAATTCTAATTTATATATATATGCTTTTGTCTTCTTCCATTAGACAAAGAAGGAACTTATCTTATTGTGCTTAAATAGGGATGTTTCTTTTCCTTTGTGTTATTTTGTAAAATTAATTTTAGAAAGAAACTCCAAATAGGAAAAATCGTACTAGCCGGCAATGTCTTGAAGAATATTGATTGGTGCAGATATACAACAGGAAGATAAGGATTTGGTTTTCGGAAGCTAATTTTGATTAGACCATTGTTTTCTATATATTAGAGATATTTGTCTTTCACTTAACATTTCTTATGTATTTCTTTTGGATATCAATTGTTGCTATGTATTTCTTTTAAGTATTATTTTCTCTAACTTCATTTATGTTTTGAACTATCATTATATTTTATATTTAGATCTGTTAATTAGGTTTAATCGTTTAGAAATTATGTTGGGAGGGAAAGCAAAAGCTCAATATTTGTGGGGAAAAACACGTTTAAGCCATTTAACTACCGTATCAGAACCCTAACGCTCGCAGCTCGCGCTGGCCACACCCTCCTCTACGATTCTCCGCCACCACACCTCAAGCATTGCAGCGCCGCCGACACGCCACCTGATTCGTAGTCATCCTCATCTCAACTGTAAGGCAATTCACTTTTTTGTTTTTCTTCCTGTGGTGTAACGCTTAATGGTTAGAATTGATCGTTCGGTTATCAAATCCCCAATTCATGTTGTGTGTGGATTTCTTTTCCTCTGTAAATATCATCTCTTCCAGAGTAGGTTATTAATTTCCTAGCGTGGTCGCTAAAGTAAGCATTGGGTTGACTATTATACAGTGTTTTTACCCCCTTTTTTTAGTTTATTGAACATCGAGTACTTCAAAGAAAATACTCAAAATAATTTAATCACTGACAGCAATCACAACATATATGAGAATGATATTAGCAGAATATCCTTTTCCGACTAAAAAAAGTGCTTTTGCCTTCGATTGCTTCCTCATATAGCTTATATGCAACTTACAAGAAAAAATGCAGCTATTGTTTGTTCACATGCTGTGTAACAGTTTCAAATATCAATCATAGTAATTACTAATTAGTAACTCCAAAAATAGAGGATAAAATGAGTTTGCTAAATTTGATTAGTATATAATCCTAACTTTAATCACTTCAAACAAACCCTATTGGATGTCTGTTGTGTGTGTAGAATCATGTAACAGGCCCTTAGATAACTTGGCAATAGTAAGAAAATTTTCTTCTAACTTTGGCGCTTTTGTGCATTCACCTGCTTTGCGCTTCTCGATAGTTGTAACTCCAATGAAAATAAAGCACAAATATGAGTTTGCTATATTGAAGTATTTAATCATAACTTTAATCACTTGAAACAAACCGTACAGGATGTCTGTTTTTGATCATACGAGTGTTTGAATGACCCTTTCTAGTGGCTTACAGGTTCTAACGCAACCACAACATGCTGGACTAACTTCACTACACAACATCCTTACTACTAACTTGCAGGCCAGATTTTAGTTCCAAATTAGTACTTGATCACGTCTAACGAAAAAAGGTTAGCATGTTGTCATAATAATGTTTTAATTTGCTCTGTTTAGAAGTTTAACCAGATGTTGTTCTATTAGCCCATCAAAAGGTCTAAATGTCAATAGGCCTTCAAAAAAGTTTTTAGGCTAGATTAGTCTTTTGAAGTATTAGGCCACTAAGGCCAGACCTTTAAAAATGAGCTATATCAGTTAATAGGTCAAGCTTATGCATGCCTTGTATGAAATATGGCCTAGCTTTGGCCATTTCCATGTCTAGTTAGACTCCAGTTATAGCAGTAAAAATGTAAGTTAATCTTGAATGATTTACTGTGTTGCAATTTGCACGATTTGGAAATTGTAGGAATATGAACTGATGGTTTATGTTAGGCACCTAGCCTAACGTTGACCGAAAATATGCAATTGAAAGCCTTGGAAATTAGATTAAAGAAAGGAAAATGGGAAGAAAGTAGAATATTATTGGTATGTGTTGAATGGATACAATTTAGAGATAATGGTCCCCAACCCTCCACCTCTCTGACTCCTACCTAACCCGCTTAATCGCTTAGAAATTATGTTGGGAGAGGAAAGCAAAAGCTCAATATTTGTGGGGAAAAACACGCGTTTAAGCCATTTAACTACCGTAACAGAACCCTAACGCTCGCAGCTCGCACCGTCACACCCTCCTCTACGATTCTCCCGCCACCACACCCTCGTGCATTGCAGAATACGCCGACACGCTAGCCGATTCGTGAGTCATCCTCATCTCAACCGTAAGGCGCTTCACTTTTTGTTTTTCTTCCCGTGGTTTAACGCTTAATGGTTAGAATTGATCGCTCGATTATCAAATCCCCAATTCATGTTGTGTGTGGATTTCTTTTCCTCTCTCAGAAATATCATCTCTTCCGCAGTAGGTTATTAATTTCCTAGTATGGTCGCTAAAGTAAGCATTGGGTTGACTATTATACAGTGTTTTTATCCCCTTTTTATTTAGTTTATTGAACATCGAGTACTTCAAAGAAAATACTCAAAATAATTTAATCACTGACAGCAATCACAACATATATGAGAATGATATTAGCAGAATATCCTTTTCCGACTAAAAAGTGATTTTGCCTGCGATTGCTTCCTCATATAGCTTATATGCAGCTTACAAGAAAAAATGCAGCTATTGTTTGTTCACATGTTGTGCAGCAGTTTCAAATATCAATCATAGTAATTACTAATTAGTAATTCCAAAAATAGAGGATAAAATGAGTTTGCTAAATTGGATTAGTATATAATCCTAACTTTAATCACTTCAAACAAACCATATGGGATGTCTGTTTTCGATCATACGAGTGTTTTAATGACCCTTTCTGGTGGCTTACAGGTTCTAACGCAACCACAACATGTTGGACTAACTTCACCACACAACATCCTTACTACTAACTTGCAGGCCAGATTTTAGTTCCAAATTAGTACTTGATCACGTCTAACGAAAAAAGGTTAGCATCCTGTCATAATAATGTTTTGATTTGCTCTGTTTAGAAGGTTAACCAGATGTTGTTCTATTAGCCCATCAAAAGGTCTAAATGTCAATAGCCTTCAAAAAGTTTTTAGGCTAGATTAGTCTTTTGAAGTATTAGCCACTAAGGCCCTACCTTTAAAAATGAGCTATATCGCTTAATAGGTCAAGCTTATGCTTGCCTTGTATGAAATATGGCCTAGCTTTGGCCATTTCCATGTCTAGTTAGACTCAGCTTATAGCAAGAAAATGTAAGTTAATCTTGAAGGATTTATCTGTGTGGTTGCAATTTGCACGATTTGGAAATTGTAGGAATATGAATCGATGGTTTATGTTAGGCACCTAGCCTAACGTTGACCGAAAAATATGCAATTGAAAGCCTTGGAAATTAGATTAAAGAAAAGGAAATGGGAAGAAAGTAGAATATTATCGCAGATGTGTTGAATGGATACAATTGGAGAGATAAGTGGTCTTCCAACCCTCCTACTTCACCCTGGCCACGACTAAACTCAAAGTATATTCCCAGATATCCAGAGGGTGGAAGCCTTAATATATATATAAGCTTCCAATAAGGCTTCCACCACATCGGGTAGAGGGAGATATGCTAACCAATTAATAACTACCCCAACAAATGTAACAACCCCTTAACCAACTATAACACCCTATAACTAACTCCCAACTAACATAACTAATAGGAGTTAAAGGCAACAAACTACCTAACCAACTAATATTACAAAACAACCTCTAACTAATTAACTTCCTTACAAAATATTCCCACTTACATGGGACTAACAATACCGCTTCTCGAGAAAACAACCTTGTCCTCAAGGTTGGCTCTAGAGAATCGCTCCGTCTTGTAATCAATGGGTCCCGAAAGTTAGGCGTTGCGTGTTGCTTCTGTGGGGTGTGTAGTTTTGTTGTTGGACTTGGATTAGTAGGAATGAAAAAGCCTCCACTTGTGTTTTCTAACACCCATTCAGGCTTCCCAAATCTTCCTCTGTCATATACAAAACAAAGCAAACCGTAGGTTGATGAAAAATTCCTCCAACAATATTCACAAGCAATCTCGAACTTAAAGGTCGAGATTTTCCGATCCCGCAGATTATTAAATATGATGAATAGAATGACATCACCTTCCCATTGGCTAAATGAGAGGGCTCAACCAAATAACAAGCACTAACATCCCAAAAATAAATGGAATGGAATGGAGTTGAGCATGTATCGGGTTCAACCCCATGGACTTCTTCGCTTCTTCCCATCTCACTCCTATTCTCACTCCAAACAGATTCTCCCATGGCGTGTACATTGCTATTGACGCCTCTATTTTCGCACAAGAAGCAAGAACTCCATTGTCGCCTCTTCTCGAATTCTTGGCCTTGTTCTTGATCTTCAATAGTTGCACCAACGACCTCAAACCCACTTTCTTTCTCAATAGGACCAATATTCTTGCTGAGTTCTTGAATTGCTTTCATGACCTCGCCAACTCTTGTATCAAGTTTAGTGGTAAGATCAGATGAATAGTGTGCTAACACTCAATTTTTAATCAGATTTTTGATTTCTCAAAAATTACTAAAATATGCACTTTTTGCATATTTTAGTCGTCGAATACGTCATTTTACTAGCTTCTTTCACTTTTTTGCGTTATTTTTACTTCTTTTAGGTTAAACAAAACAAAATATATAATTCAAAACTACAAAAATAGTAGTTTTATTTAATTGTTTAGTTACAATAGTTTTCTTTACAATAATCCAAAAATAATAATAAAATAAATACTAAATTAAATAAAACAGCAGCAGCTTCAACGGATTCAAGTGGCTGTGGTAGTTAGGAGTTGATTTGAGGCCCGATCCAAACCTACAAACAAAAATAAAAGCTTCTACCAAACACAAATAAATGTAATTAATGAAAAAACCTACATATTTAGTATATAAAGATAGTCTAAACACAGTCCAAAGGGAGACGAATTTCAAGGAAAATGACCATACAAAATTAGGGTTTCACACCGAAACCCTAATCATCCAACCAGACAGATCTAAAACAAAAATCAAAGAGAAGAAGAGTAAAACAGAAAAATAAAAATGTAGAATTTACCCTCATCCCTATCAAAACTTCACCACCAAAATCCCCAAAGCCACCCCTGAACCACCCCAAACTACCTGCTCTCCCACCACCATCACACCAAACAGCAAAACCGAAACCTCCTGAACAACCCACAAACCACCCACAACCTAAAACGCAGCCACCATATGAGAGCTCGATCTAAAATTACCAAACAGTCAAAAACCAAGATCGGAAACAAGAATAGGAGAAACTGAAGAGAAAACGGAACCCAAAGCCGAAAAGAGATGAAGAAGAACGAAAAAACGAACCTGGTTTGTCTCCGGCGAGAGCGCCGCCGTGAGGTTGGTCTTCCGGTGGACGGCTCGCAATTCCCGTCGAGTCTCTCTCTTCCAGTTTGCTTCCCTCTCTCAGACCAGAAGCCTTATTTCGCTCTCTGTTGCTAACATTCCGCAAGCTTTCTCTCTATTAGAGAAGCTACAGCGGCTGAGAGGAAATGGAAGGGGAGGAGATGATTTAGGGTTACGTGATTTGTGGGTGCGCTTTTTGACACCCCACGTTTTCTGTTTCTCTCTTTAATGTTTTAATTTATTTTGTTTTTTTATCTTTGTTTTTTTGACCAATCAGATACCTTGTAAAAAAACAAATCATATTATTGTCCATATCCCCTTTGTTTTTACGCAAGCCCCTTCCTCCATCTGATCTGAACCCATAATTAGGCTTTTTTACACCCCCTCATTATCACTAGCACCCCCATAAATACCGCTTTTGACAAAAATGCCCTCAAAGAATAGTGAAAATTTGAATTACCTTAGAGAATAGGTAAATGGTAGAGGGTTTATGGTTTTCCTGAATTACCTCGCTTTTGGTAATCTCCGAAAACCACAAACCCCTACCAGATGATTTACGTTGTTTTTACTGTGATTATGAAAAAAATAAAATTAATTAAAAACAAATTAAAATTAATTAAAGACGTGTTTTTGATGACGAAACGTAAATAATACATGAAAGTTCTACGGAAACAACAAAACACAAAGAACAAAGAAAATGAAAAGACGGCCCATCAAAGAACGCGCCTTTCGTTTCGACATACAATTGAATAGACTGTGATCCAAATATGTCAAAACGGCCCATCATTACTCGAACGCCATCGTTGTTCTTCACATACATGGTGGACCATCGAACACGATTATTATCGCCATAGTGTAGAAGGAGTAGCGAAATGATCCGGTGACTTCGTCGCTGCCACCCTCAACCGCACGATCGTTGTTATTTTTCTTTCGAGCTTCAAAGGTGATTTCGTCGTTAGTTTCGCATAAAATGGGGTTTGGACTCTCGAAATGGACATCATTTTCTCTCGCTTGTGATTGTGCCCCGATTGACGTGTTATTGTTATTTAAATCGTAACGCGCTCAGATCGTATTTTAAAAATAAAACGCGTGTAAATCTTAATTTAATATACAATTTTTAAATTAAATTTTGGATCACTCTAAAAAGGTAATTCCTGTTCAAAATAGTAGTATTTTGATTTACAGGTAAACCAAATAACCCTTATTTGAACCGAAATTACATTTTTTAAAGGTAATTCCGAAATTTTTTATTTTTTATTTTTTTTTAAAAAACAGGGGTATTTTTGGGTTTAATAGGGTTATGGGGGTCAGGGGGTGTAGGAGAGAAGGAGGTGCAAAAACGCCCCATAATTATTAGTTTATTTTATTTTAATGTATGTTTTTTTCGTTACTTATATATGTTTTTTTGAGGGACACTTCTTTATCAATTAATAATAATTAGGGTTTACATCTTATCAAACCCACAACTTTGATTTAAGGGTCCTTAGTTGTACAATTTGGACCTTAAATTCCTTTAAAATCAAAATCATAAAACTACAAATTAAATACTTAGCACCTATTCTCATAGAAAATACAATAATAAATGGATTCGATTTGGATGTACATCCTGTCAATCCTGGTTTAAGAGTCTTTAACACAACTTGGACCTAGACTCTTCAAAATTAAAATCAACCAACCAACAAATTTTCGGGAAGAACTACGTGACTTTTGAGTCTCTCATCGCACTGCAGAAGACGTGAAAGCGCAGGTCTCCTCACAAAGTCAAAATTAAAATTTTCCAAATTAGTCATTAACCTAATTATTTGTAAATAACTAATTATTTTCCTATCGAATTTTAGCCAATCTTATTTTTGGGTAAATAAATAATTAAACGACTTAGTAATTATTGCACAAATCAAATTTAGGTAATTGTCTTAGGACAAATGTGTTAGGGGTGCAAAGTGGAATTAGGTTTCCGCCCCTTCCCTACGCATAACCGACTCCCGAGTCCGACCTAGTTATGCAGATTGATAACTTTAGGTTTAGGTTTTTCTCAATTTCCTATCTTTAATAAATTGGGTGACGACTCCATAAAAACATATATCTTGAGTCGTCCGCCGAGATCCCTTGGCCACGATAAATAGTATCTAGTTCTTCAGTTTGATATTAATGGCGTGAAGCCAAACTATCCAATTTCTTGTTGAATGATTCCTCAACCTCATGAAGTCGTTCCTCCAACTTTTTCTCAAGAGTAGTGACATCGGCCTTAGTCATGGTCGAATCGGCCGGGCTTCCTTCGATCCTGGGGAGGTCTGACCAATTGTTAGGCACCTAGCCTAACATTGACCGAATATGCAATTGAAAGCCTTGGAAATTAGATTAAAAAAGGAA
The DNA here is from genome assembly GCA_020916435.1 of Oxytropis ochrocephala. Lineage (NCBI taxonomy): Eukaryota > Viridiplantae > Streptophyta > Magnoliopsida > Fabales > Fabaceae > Oxytropis > Oxytropis ochrocephala. The sequence goes on from JAJHUT010000057.1 coordinate 88,455, forward strand.
AATGGGAAGAAAGTAGAATATTATTGGTATGTGTTGAATGGATACAATTGGAGAGATATGGTCCCCAACCCTCCTACTTCATCCTAAGTGTCGGGACTCAATTGTTAAAAGACTCCTAGCCTAACGTTGGACCAAAAAATATGCAATTGAAAGCCTTGAAATTAGATTAAAGAAAGAAAAATGGGAAGAAAGTAGAATATTATTGGTATGTGTTGAATGGATACAACTGGAGAGATAAGGGTCCCCAACCTCCTACTCACCCTGACTCCTACTAACCCAAATAATACTAAACTCAAAGTATATTCTCGATATCTCAGTGTGTAAGCCTTTAATATATGAGCTTCCACCACACATGGGGTAGAGAAAGATATGCTAACTAATTAATAACTTCCCAACAAATGTAACAACCCCTAACCAACTATATAACACCCTATAACTAACTCCCAACTAACATAACTAATAGAAGTTAAAGGCAACAAATTACCTAACCAACTAATATTACAAAACAACCTCTAACTAATTAACTCCCTTATAAAATATTCCCACTTACATAGGGACTAACAGTTTATGCATTTAATATAGCTAGTACTCTTACATTATTCGCATAAATGTTTTTTCGCTTTTTCTTCAAATAATCTTTCGAAATTTAATTTTGACAATCAACAATAATTTAGAAATTGAAAACTTACATATTATAATAACTTAAGGGGGTGAGTTCAGGGGTATAATTGGCTGTAGTTGGTCAAGTTTGAGAAACAATATCTTCAATGTAATCAAGAACTTTAGTCTCAATAATATTTGGGTAGGTTTGAGCCTGAGTTTTTTTTTTTTTTTTTTTTTTTTTTGAAAATTTACAAAATGAAAGTTCTAAAGAGAATTTAAAAGTTAGGACAGGTAGGAAAAAAATCTGAAGTTGGTTCGGTTTTTGTAAGCTTCAATTTGCTTTTGCTAGGAACCCATGATATAAGAGTCAGAAAATTGTTTGAAAGAAATGAATAGACAGAACACAATTTTATTGAAAGAATAAATGAAAATAGGAGAAAGAGCTCTCCTCTAAGGTTTCCCCTTCTACAATAGAGCCACTGCTCTACTCTATATTTACAAAAATCTATACACATATTCACTTTTGGGGTACAAGTGTGTTTACATATGGTTAAATGGATAGTGATCACCTTCAGTTGATTTTCAACTATGTTATCCTAGCTGTTACTATACTTTCATAATGTTATTCTAATATTTACTCTTTTGCTTGAATTGCTAGTTTACTTATGACGCGGTCCAAAAAGAAGGCTAGTCGTGGTGATCTCATTGATTAATGGCATCCTAGAACGCTCAAAAATGCTATTTTGACTAAAAAAAATTTGACAAATCGACAAGATTACTAACCTACAACACATTAACCAAGTTTTTAGACTATTACCAACCCTTTTTCACGCCGGCGGGCGTGGGTTAAAAACTCTGCTAATCGATCACTCGGCTAATACCAAAAAACTTGCAGAACTCGTCGATTCATCAATTTTTTTCATTCAAAATAAAGATTATGTAGAACGCTTGAACGTCGCGGAACTAGTTAGGACCAGTATTTTGTCAAAAAAGTGGAGGTATATGTGGACTTCAGTCCCACAACTTGAAGCCCTCGAAATTTCTAGAATTATCACAGAAGTTCTTTCTGTCCACAATGGCCCAATAGATTTAAAAGAAAGTCATAAGGGATGGTAAGTTTAAAAGAAAGTCTTGCGCATAGATTTTGGTCGAGATATCAAGCCTCATTTGTCTGGCTAAAGCAACGAGTCTGAATGATCTTACACTCACGACTTATCCAGAGAATGATGAGAAAGGCAAAATATCTGATTTGATCAAAAGTTTGCCACAAATTCAGACACTTACTCGGATCAGGTTACAACAACAAAGTTAGAAATCATCATCCTTAATTGTAGTCTTGTTCAGCCAGATAAGATTCTGGCCCGATGTTAGTTTGGTAGATAAGATATTATCTAGAACAGAGAAAAACCTAATATTCTGGACTTGTTCTCTCTAATTACACAACTCTTCATGGAGTGACTTTCCTTCCACAAGGGGATGTAAAACCAAAGCTTAATGATACATTTTACATATTCTTAGGGTTCTGATCTTACTCTTTCATTGCATATTTGAAAGACAAACAATGTTGCATTTTGATTGATAGTCCAATCTAATACTTACTTTGAAAGCCGTGTTATATCTAATTGGAAGTGTACACATATATCACATAGCTTTGTTGTTTGTATGCATAGATCTTGTCCGCGGACACCATTCCTCTGGCGCTGGAAAGTACATTCAGCTCCTTAAACTATCCGAAATTGAGTTTCACTAATTTGAGTACAAGAGAACTTCTGTATATTGGCAGTGTACTCAAAAGTGCTTCTAACTTGGTGCAACTTGTTATAAAGGTGAACATGAACACATATGCTTCTTAGCGGGTGGCTTTATGGTACTAAAGTCTGACAATTTGGGTATGGTACCCAAATGGCTTTTGACCTCTTATTTTAGGTTGACTCGGTTTTTATTTATTTACGATTAGTACCTGGATGTTATTGTAAATTATGTTGGGGCCCAATTTTTTTTACATCAAATAAGTAATGTATGTAATAAAGTTGTTTGTTGTCGTTGACACACCACCTAGAGGGGAATTTAAGAGAGAGAAAAGTTGGAGATCATGAAGTTCTATGAATACTCCATAAGGTGCCTGCTTTTTCTGCTTAGTGAGGTTGGTCTTTACCCATAACTTCATCTTCTTTGGGGTGTTGTTTGTATTTTCAAACAAAAACATGGAAAAGAAGTCAGAAAGGTATGATTTTGGAAATTTGTTTTTTCAACTTAAGTATGATTTAGTTATTCAGCTTGTAGATTTGTAAGTTTTTTGTTAGTTAGTTTGATCGTGAGAAATTAGCGATTTTTGTTAAAAGAAGATGTATTTGAAGTTTGTTGTTTGTTAAACATGAATGGGTAGATCTATTTTAAGTTTGTTGTTTGTTAAACGGAATGGGTAGAACTATTTGAAGTTTGTTTGATCGTGATCCGTATGCTGTCTGCTTGATCTCATTTTTGTGAGTGTTTGTTTGAATATTGTGTATTTAGGAGACATTAGATACACTTTGATTATGATTAGTTGAAGATCCGTTTAATGATTTTTACATAGGAGTGATTGTTAATTGTTATTGACGTTATAGTTGATTTTTTGTGAAGATAGTTTGAAATATTTTGGTGTTATGTGTAAGTGGTGGTTTATGAACAAAGAAATGGTTAACAAAGGAGATTCAAATGGTGTTAAGTTAAAAGGAAAAGCAATAGAGGTATTTTTAAAATGAACATATTACATTTAAGATTTGTTTTGTTATGGTGGAACCGCTATGAATAAATGGTGATTTAAACAGAATCAAGCTTTCGAATCACTTATGAAGAATCAAAGTATGTCGATGAAGAAGATTTTTGTGGGATGAAACCAATGGTGTTGGTTTTAATTTTGATGAGGAAGCAACTATAAATAGTGAGGAGGATTTGATTAAAGTAAATATTTCGCAATTGTCATCACGAGTATGTTGGTAAATGGCATTTTCCAGATTTGAATGTTGCATTTATGTTTTATAACCGTATGGGAGCATAAAAGGTTTTATTGCAAGAAAATTTAACTGACGAGGAATGCTAGTGGTGAAGTTACGCAAGAAACGCTTGTATATTACAAGGAAGGGCATAGGAGACAACAACACTATAATAGATGGTAGGGTGAGAAAACGAAAAACCGATACAAGATGTGGATGTCAAAGTGAAATGTCAAATACATGTAGATGAAATGTCCAGGCGATAGTACATCAAATCTTTGGATGATGAACACAACCACAAGTCGTGTGTAGAGAAGTGGACGTATGTTACCAAAATTTCATAGAAAGATGAATGAGCATGATAAGTATGGAGATGAATATGATGAGGAGTGTTGGTATAGTGGACTAGTAACATATATGGTTTGTTTGCAGCTAAGACCGGAGGTTTTGATAAAGTTGGGTTTATAAAGAGAGACATGTACAATGAACAATCAAAGCAAAAGAAGTTCAAAACAAACAGATGCAACAAAGATTGTTGGATTTTTCTTGATAGCCTTTCAAAGAACGCGATGAGATGTTCTATTGGAAGCATATTGTTAATGAGGAGGAAGTCTTGAGCAACTTTTTGGTGTGATGGTGTTAGTAGGATGGATTATTCAAAAGATTTGGTGATGTTTTGGCTTTTGATGCAACTTATAAGAAGAACAAATAC
>JAJHUT010000016.1:0-90962 GCA_020916435.1 Oxytropis ochrocephala
ACCTAGACAAGGATTTGGTTTCGTGATAAATAAATGAGATTAGAAACAAACAAGCATGTGAAGCAACAAACATGGTCATAACCCAAACAGCCACCATAATTGATTATAAGGGTTAGCTTATCTCTACTAAACTGACAAAGCAAAAGAAAAACAAATTCAGGTGAAGTAGAGGAGCCAATATATATAGTCCTGCAACTAACTCATTTTAATGTATAATAAGAGACACTAAATAGGCTTTCAGATCTAATCACCCATAGCATTAGCTAGCTTCACATTATTCAAATCAAATAGCTACTACTACCTAATGCAATATACATAGTCTCAGATTCCATCACTCTTTTCACAGCTCCACTAACCAAAGGTTTTATTCCCTTTTTCCATCCACTACAAATCTTAGTATTACTATACCCAGACATAACTAAGACAATAATTGGTAATAAAAAAAAAATGATCTTTTGAGGTTTTAGATATCAAGAATCACAGTTGAAGCATGAGTAGTCTTTTAATCCAAAGTTTTCATACACAGCTCAACAATTTCATACACTTCATAAACTATGTCTAAAAGCCATGTCAGTAGAAAGTCTCCTTTGGGAGTAAGACCTCTGCATAAAAATGAAGTCTAACATAGGTGTGAAAAAGAAATATCAAGTTTAAAAAGTGAATAATAATATCAAACTCTAAATGAAGAATAAACATTGGAATTATACTCTTGAGGACCAGTTTATTTATATGCAAAAATTTAATTTCTTTCACACCACAGAACTCAGTGTTGATCCCATCCATTATAAAGACAAATCCCCAACTCCCTTTCAAAACATTTGGGTGCTTCTAATACCTTAGAGTTAGTCAGGTGTTAAATGACCTGTGTGAGCTTCAAAACTTATAATATAGTAGCATGGAACTTGTAAATATAAGATAGCATAATTGTTTGTTTTACTACTTAGAAGAACAAGGTTAGTTTTCAAATGATGCACAAGATAAACTAATCCAAAAAATACAAGCTGCAGACAAATTCAATCCTATACTGCAGCAAGCAAATGCCAAAGATTTCAAGCATACTTACTAAGAGGATAGAATTAGAAATTCACTTTTTATACACAATTGTGCTGTCATGATATCATGCTACATGTATATATATATATATATATATATATATATATATATATATATATATATATATATATATATATATATATATGTCCATTAGAAATATTGGTCAACGTTCGTGTATGTATAATGTTTTCCAAATGACAGAAAAAGTATATTTATAAATGACAATATACATAGTCATTGATTAACAACTACTCCTAGATTAAAAATTGAATTGTCATAATTACCTGTAAAATTTCTCATGGAAGTGTAAGCTTAGCAGAATCAGTTCAATGTCCAAATGGGGGAGGCTTTAAAAATCTGCTAACTCAGAACATGCTTCATATTAATAAACAAAATATATCCACTAAGATTTCACATGTTCGAAACATTGTTGTCCACATTAATAAACAAAATAAGTATATGATCTGACTACAAGCACTTAATACTTATATCCACAAAATGACATAATATCGTATTGATCCCATATGAAATAAGAGTCTCAAGTGCTGTCATGAACATCAAATCTCTGCAGTCTGCACCGGTTTCTTCTTCTCAACTTGTCAAAATATATACTTACTATCCATCTACTATGACTTCTGCATTATCAAGATACCAAAACATAATTACAAATGGGACAAGTAATGTGAAATGTGATATCCAGGAAAAGTAATCCTAAGTCCTCATACACAGCTCAACAATTTCATAAGCAGTGTCTTAAAGCCATGTCAGTAGAAATAAGTTAGCTGCAAAATAACATTTGGACTCAAAATCTCCTTTGGGAGTAAAACTTCTGCAAAAATATACAGTCTAACATGAATGTTGCATTCACTAATGGGATTTTTCCACTAATGTAATGAATGTTCCAGATTTGAAAAACTGAATATCAATCAATAAAAATGAATTAACGAATAGAGGAAAAGGAACCCCCCAGAAACAATAATAGATTCCTTCTCGGTAAAACATATAAAAGGAGGGTATAAATAAAGAGAAAATATTGAGACCATCAAATGCATCACCCCAGTTCCAGATAGTTGTCAATATATTAGCTAGACTCAATAACTGATAGCACACATAGCAGAATAAAAAATACAAAAAGATAAGTAAAAACAAGCACAATACTTATACCTGAACACAATACTTGAGTGACTCTTCAATATACAGACAATGCAAATATTAGAGATCAAATCTAAGAAATGGAAATACATGTACCTCAACACAATACTTGATGAAAGTTGGGTTTAACTGTCCGTAGGTAGAGGGAGTGGAAGTAGAGACTCTGTATAGAATGCCACTTGAAATCCATCGTAGGAGCGATGCTCTACAATTTCTCCATTGTTATTATACTTCACCAATTCAGTACCACCATTTGATCCAATGATATCGCCATAATTCGTTAAGCATATTGGGTAAAAGTTCATTTCCAGGTCCTCATCAATAGGCAGATCAAATATCCAAGTCCAAGATGAACTCACTCCATATTCTTCCATCACCCATATTCCAACTCCATCGTCCTTAACAACCCAGAGACTCATAAATTCTCCAAATACCCATAAATCACAAAATAAAGGATCGTATAATCTCGGCATAGCTATCTCTGATATTCTCCTTCCTGTTAAATCAAAGGAAACAATAACAATCACCGATATATCAACATGCTGAACCAACCAGTGAATAGCCCCATTGAAGAGTGTCCCAACTTCGTAACTAACGGATGTGTCGATATAAGGCAAGTGAGCACCCTCAACTTCTTTCCAGATATTAGCTCTCAATGAGAAAAACTCAAAGTGGGTTAAACCATCATCAGAGGACCCTAAAACCACCAAATAATCATCCGTTGATGGGTCGTACCCAAATCCATACAGATAAGTATCAAATTCGTTATCCACATTGGACACAATAGGAGAATAAGGTATTTGTTTGGGGACACCCGTAGATGGATTCCATAAGTACATATCCACATCACAGTACAAAAACAAAAATCCTCTAGAGGAACCTCCAATATTGATGATATCCAAATGAGATCGGGGAATCAAAAAATCAAGCTTTAGGGAAGCGATGGCAGCATCGTCATCAAGGGATGCTTCGATATCTATCGATCGAGTTTCATGAGTGCGATCTGTTATTAATACGAGTCTGTGGGTGTGTGTGGCAGTAGTTACGTCAAAATGCGAGGTTGCAAAGTGAGGATCAGAGATCAGAGAAAGCCATGACTTACAAACACACTTGAAACGAACAAGAGACTTGACTGATAACCTCAACAGGATTTCAGTTATCAAATCCTGAGGTAACTCGTGATTCAATTGCTGCTGCTTCGTCTTCTTTTGGATGTTCCGTTTTCCTTCTCTACTGTTGTTTCTCTTCATTTTTATCTTGATTTGAAGTTGAAAACGGGGAAGAAAAGAAAGCGACGGTGGTCGGTTAGGGAAATTATGGAAGAAGGAAGATAAGAAACCCCTTCTGTTACCCACGCACACGCTTTATGGAAGAAGGAAGCATGTTAGGGAAATTACGAAGAAAATGGCACAAAAGCACCGAGAGGGGTTTGGTGGAGTGGAATGACACAGAGTGGATTTCTTTTGACAAAAGAGACAAAGAGTAGAGATATTATTAAGCTTCATCGGTTCATACTTCATCGGTTCAAACCTTGTTTTTTCTCTAAAAAAATACAATTAATAAATATTTAATATTGTAGTTGAAAAATATTTTGTTTTTTTGGTACAAAAAATTGAGGTGAGTTAGACTCCGAGGCTCACCAGGGTCTCAAGTCTCTTTGAAAACTTACAGGGTAATTACAGATCACCTACCAAAAAGATCCTCACATCGGCAGCAGAAGGTGAACCCGACTAGGAATGTAAAAACAATTCATTTATCGAGTTGATATTAGTAAAATTCATCCAATCCATCCGTTACAAAAAATAAAATAAAAATTAATTGCTTGGATCGAATCCATCCATTTGTGGACGGATGTGATCCATCTATTAAATTTTTTAAATCCGTTGGATTAGATAACTAAAAAAACAAAATTCATTGGAAAAATATAAAAAAATATTTTTTTACCAAAAAAGAAAATTTAAAACTTTTCAGTATAAAGTCTTATTTATTTAACACAAAAAAAATCAGAAACTAAAATAAATAAATATATATATATATAATATTATAATATAAATATGCCACCACCGACTGTCGGAGAGACACCACCAGCCGTCGGAGAGACACCGCCGTCAGCTGTCGGTGCTTCGCTGCCAGCCGCAACCTACACCACCACATGTATAAAAATATGTTTACATATATATATATATATATATATATATATATAAATATATATATAAATATAAAAATTTAATTATACATCAATAAATTATTTACAAATTTATGACAACTTTTTTAATAATTATTTTTTTATTAGAAGTTTTCTGTTTTAAAACTATTAACGGATGGTTTGGATATCCATCCATGTAAAAGTTGTTAATGGATGGATATTGGATGGACTTTTTTTGCTTTACATATATATGTGATAATTTATTGATACTATAATAGAGGAAGTGTTAACAAATAAGCGTGAAATATGTTATATAATAATATATGAAAGGAAGACATTAACAACAAATCACTTGTGGCGCAGTGGTTGTTCTAGTTGTTGGTCATCAATTGTTCCTGGGTTTGATACCCCTTTTGACATTTTTAAATAATAAAAAGCTTTTTAAAAATCTGCAAGACCCAGTCGGACCTGGCAGATCACCGGTTTTCTTATTGAGCCAATGCCCAGCCGGCTCGAGTGCATAATTGTTTCAACACTTAGGCCGGTACGGTGGAGACGCCGGAATCTAGTGTGGTCCGGTTCTTATAACACGGATTGCAATGACTAAAACTGAATGACCATGTATCTTATTGGACAATACTTAGGTGTTGTTTCATAGGTGTGTTTGGTGTTGTTTTTCAATAACACCATGACACATTAATTAGTTTTTAAGAAAGTAACTAAAAGATAATTAATCATATTAATAAAAAAATCCACGTGTCACAGTTTGATTGGAAAACAGTATCAACCACACCTATGGAACAACACCTAAGTTTTTTTTGGGTAAACCAAGGTACCCTTCACGGCGAATGGGAGATTAATCCTTCAAGGTATCGAAGATCCATTTAAGCGGTTGACCTCTCCCAACAAATGTTTTTACATACATACTGGTCGGGGATCAAATTATTGTTTTCTTAATGACTTGGACGTGACTTTTGATTTGTTACAATGGCCACCAAAATTATTGTTTTCACAATAAGGTTTTTCAAAATTTGCTTGACAAGCCCAAGAAAGATTGTTAGTGTGAAGAAGAAATTTGTTTGTTTCAAAATTTTGATCAATCTACTTGACAACCACTCTTGCAAGGAAAATGTGTGATGCTCAAACTTCTCTTAAGTAATGAGATCTGTCATGTTTCTAATCTCATCTTCTGTCATGACAGTTTTTTCTTATTTTTCTAACTCATAATATAATCTGTCATGATATTTGTAATTCTTTTAAAGTGGGTTTTATTTAAATTAATTAAAGGCAATGGATATTATATATTGAAGCTAACTCTTTTAAAGTTAAATCTAACAAGAAAAATTGCAATAAAACAAATAAGCTCATTTATTTATATTCAAAAAGAGTTTCAATGCAAAATTGGTTCAGTAAATTTTAGAATCAATAAAGCTTTGGCTGCTTCTTACACTTTGGTTGCTTCTGTCCTCTAGACAGACATATATCTTCTCCATCTTGCTTCCTTTGACTGATAAGTTCATGAAGCCAAAAAATATCCTACTATATCAGTTAATACATAAAAACTTGTCGACTCGGGATAAAAGGACATCAAACTCATGATTACGAGTTTGCATCAAGCATGAAAATGTCATGAATTATGCTCGAGATACAACTAATGACATTTGTTTACGGACATTGGTGGAGCTGATGGGGCGAAACACGACACATGTGGCGACTCACGGTGCAAATTTTGGAGGGAAGGGTGATGTGGTGACTACATCCAGAATTAGAGTTTTGGATAACATTTTTACTCAAAGATCAATCAAAGACTTTTCCTAATTTCTAGTAAAATCACATTCTTTGCTCGAACTTCTCTGTATAATGAAGAATAAAGAATAAACATTGGAATTGACCAGGTTATATGCAAAATCACAGAACTCAGTGTTGATCCTTTTATAAAGACAAATCCTCAATTCCCTTCATAACATTAGAACTACTTAACATATGCACTTTGGGGTGCTTCTAATACTCAAAGAGGGATTGATTATAAAAAGAGAACAAACATGATTCAGAAATCAACTGTGTATTCTAATAAACAACGTAATTGAGAGTACCAAAAATCAATGTACTCAACAGTTTACTATTATACCAGTTTACTGATTAAATAAAAACAAACTCAACCAGTAAATTAGAAAAGCTGAGAAGGCAGAAGCAGAAAAACTCAATCAGTAAATCATAGAATTAACTCAATTAGAATACAAAGTGTAGCCTATAATAATGGCATGATACTATAGCATGATGATATAATAGGATTTACATATGCTTTAAAGCATATGTAAATATTAGTTAAAGCATATTGTTATTAAATAGCTTACCATATAATTTTTTATCATGTAATTAAATATAATTCCTAGTTAATGTTCTTTAGCACCTAAGATATTAAATGGGGGGGGAGAGATAGGATGAGCACAAACAATAAATTAGTTTAATGTTCTCGATTCACACACAGCTAGCCATCATATCAGATGCATCTATTCTCTTTGTTGTCCATTGTAGGTTCAGACCCCAGTGTATGAATTCAACAGAAATAATGAGATGAGATGATGCTAAAAAGTAAATAAGCCTTCTACACATTAAGCATCCAAACACGTTACACAAGTATAACTTATAGATAAAAGAATGCATGAATGCATCAAAACAAAACTGAAGAAAATAATAGAACTTAATTATGACATGATTTTCTGTATTAGAAATGAAATCTATGACATGTTAGATATCATTAATGAAAAAGAAAAAATAATGAAAGTAGCATCAATTGGTAAACCAGTAGTTAGAAGAACAGGGTTAGTTTTCAAATGATGCACAAGTTAAACCAGTCTATGAATAGATTCTATTCAGCAACTACCAAAAGATACATACCATCATAGTTTTCATCTATAAGTCGGAGGGTTTGCAATTAGTGCATGATTCCGATTCTTTCCAAACTCGTCCTACTAGTTCCAGGATCATCAACAAATTGCATAATAATAAAACAATAATGAAAGACCAGATAATGGCAAAGCTCCGCATCGAATTCTCATAAATCTCAGGTTATATATTATGATTTGAAGTTATATAATGCAAAGGCTCATACGTCCAAACTCTATCAGGTTATTTTAAAGCATTGAATCACTATTATTAAACTAGCACGTGAATTAGTATTGAACCAAAGTGAACCATATCAAAGCCAAAACTAAATTTTATAAAGAGAATAAGTCGAACTTAGCATATATGCCAAGCTAAAGTGGAAAAGGTCTTCAATATACACACAGCGCACAAAGCACCTAATAAAAAATATAAGACATAAAAACTAAGAAATGGAAATACATATATGAACACAATACCGGAAGAAATTTGGTTTATCTTCTTAAGCCTGTTGAGTGTCCCTAGATAGAGGGAAGTGGTAGCAGAGACTCTGTATAGATAGCCACTTGGGGTCCATGTGCATGGTTGTAATAGGAGCGATGTTCTAGCAATTGTCCATTGTCATTATACTTCACCAATCCAGTACTACCATCTGATCCAACAATATCGCCACAATTCGTTAAGCATATAGGGTAAAAGTACCGAGTCTCATCAATAGACAGAACAAATATCCGGGTCCAAGATGAATTCACTCCATATTCTTCCATCACCCATATTTCAACTTCATCATTCTCCATAGCCCATAGACTCATAAATCCTCTAAATACCCACAAGTCACAATCTATAAGATCATGGTAAAACTCATAATCATCTGGCAGAGGTATCTCTGAAATACTCCTTTCCGTTAAATCAAAGGAAACAAGTTTTTTGACAAGAACATCAGCTGATATATCATCACGATAGTATTTTTTAATTACATATGACTATATAAATGATAAATAACTAGCATTTTAAATGTATGAACCACATGACTGGAGTTATGGATTTATTTGATTGGAGAATGATGAAGTTCCACATGACTATATAAATGATAAATCCACATGACAGAACAAATTTAGTGCTAGTTCCACAATTTATGATTTGATTTCAACACGTATTGAGACTATTATTGTTGCTACATACAATAATGAAGCCACCGAATACTCATGCTCTAGATTTGTAAAGCGTTGGCGCCACTGTCTTCATTAATGAATCAGAATGGCGGCCAAGTAGATCTATCAATTCGAACGGAACAAATACCGTAACAAAACAGGAAAATTAAACTACATCTCACAAATGACCAACAGAACAACAACCGTACTTAAACGACAAATTCACACAAAAAAAACTTAAAACTATCTGAATAACACTTATCACATCAATCAACTCAACTATAACTTTATACAAAACAACCACTACCAAAATTATCAATTTATCATTCTTTAAAACTCACTTTTTGAGGATAAATATGTCATTTCTAATTATTCTATTTCACTTTTTATTTTTTGTGGGTCCCACTTTCTCACATCATCTCTTAACTTTTTAATCTCATTTTTCAATCTCACTTTTCTTTTCTCTTCAACTATCAACTATGAACTATAACTTTAATCAATCTATAATCTTTTTAATCAAAATATCCACTACTAATAACTTTATACAAAACAACCACTACCAAATTTACCAATTTATCTTTCTTTTAAACTCACTTTTTTAGGACAAATATGTCATTTCTAATTATTCTATTTCACTTTTTATATTTTGTGTGTCCTACTTTCTCACATCATCTCTTAACTTCTTAATCTCATTTTTCAAACTCACTTTTTCTTTTCTCTTCAACTATCAACTATGAATTATAACTTTAATCAATCTATAACCTTTTAATCAAAATATCCACTACTAATATCTCTATTTTTCTTTTTCTTATTTAACCTTAATAATTAATCAACTATCATCAACTATATCTTTAATCAACTATCAACTATTACTTTAACTAAAACAACCACTACAAAAATACTAAATTACTCTTATCTAAAACCAATATTTTGAGGACAAAAATGTCAATTCCCAATTATTTAATCTCACTTTTTATATTTTGTGAGTCTCACTTTCTCAAATCATCTTTTACTTTTTTATCTCACATTTAAAACACATTTTTCTATTTCCTCTATCACTCCCATCTTTCTCAATTTTCTCTCTATCTCTCTCCTCTCTATTCCCACCTCTCACTCTCTTCAAATTACTAATGTTATTATTCTACTTTTGAGTTACAACAGAAAAATGTTACATGTTGGTATAATTTTATTACTGATAAAATAAATTTCGTGTTATTCGTCATTGGGTTGCATTATTACTACATGATTGGTAATTACCTAACGATTAAAAATGTCAATTGAAGAAAATGTTCTAAAGTTATGAAACTTCACAATACATCTACTTTAATTTCATCTACATATATTCTTCTTTAATATTCAAATTTTCTATATCGATAAGTTTTATTTAGTCTCTACGGGAATATTACAATTTGGAAAAATGAAACTTTAACACAATTTTGTTTTTTAATATCTACGAAAAATATTACATATTGCTGGTAAATATTTACAGGACAATGTTCGAACTAACTCGATTAATATTTGAAACTTTTTGTTTATCTTACTTTAAATTAGTCTTGATTTTCACGGTGTTCAGATCAATTAAATTATGTTTAAGTCAATTAATAAAAATAACAAAACAACACCCGTGCGTTAGATAAAAGTAAAGTATAAAAGTAAAATAACAATTACTAAAACCCTAAAACACCGCTAGTTAAACAATTCAGCTGAAAGCCTGCTGAAACTAGTTGTCTCTCAGAAACCCTAAAACAACGAAAGCTTGAGTGACAGTTGCTGAAGGGAAAGCTTTCCGGTAAACGTTTAAGAAGAAAGGGATTCGCCAGACAACTCAGGTTTTCTTCTCTTCTTTCATAATTCTCTTTCCTCTCTCTCGATGCGGCTCTGTAGCGCGTGAAACGCCGGAATTTCTGGCCGCGATTGAGGCCGCTGTAGCCGTGCTGAAGAGTGGCGGTGAGCTGCTGCTCCGATGCGATTAACTTGTGATTTGTGAATACTTGTTCTTGCACTAAGATTTAATTTTTCATGTATGTGGCTTGAAAGATTTCACTGATTTTACTGAATTCATTCAACTTCCTGAAATAGGATTATACGAGAGTATGGGAGGGATACCTATGGGTGATAAAGAAGTTTATCCTGAACTAGAGAATGCTGAATTCAGTGATTTGCAGTTACGTTGTCATGTCAGAGATGCCCTTACTGCAGTCACGTTGGTAAATCATTTTGTAAACTGCTACATCTTTTGTTCAATACTCCATCGATGAAAATAAATTTTATTATTATTTTTTTAATTCCTTATTCTTGTGGCTCAGGGTGATAGAGAGAACTATGATGAGCTTGTTGGTTATTTGCATCCAAAAAAGTATCTTAACCCGGAGGAGGCTGCTCTTCTTGTGGTAGGTTCTTGTTAAAGTTCATAACCAAGTGAATTTTTGATGCAATTTTTGGGCCCAAGCAAAATCCACTATGCTGACCACACTTTGTTATGTTATATTACGCGATCCCAGACAACTTTAAAAGCACTCTCCGAGTCTGTGCGCTACATAGACTCTGCTCATCACGGTGCTCTTCTTTTTTGCCGTAAGATTATTTTTTTTTCACACTTGTTTGAATATTTGAACTTACACCTGATTGCAGGACAGTTTTTATATGGTTAGTCTAATATAATTGGTTGTCTAGGTTTTGAGAATAAGCTTGTGGAATCCTAGAACTGATGTCCTCGATGCACTGCTTGAGTTCATCATATCATTGGTACATAATTGTTTTTGCATTGCACCGATATCTTTGCAATTGTAGAGTCGTTTTGAAAAGTAACATAAAGTTTGCTCGGTTTAATTTTTTGTGCAGGCAAGAACCCATCCACAACACGTTGATGTGTGTTTGAGATGCTCGTAAAAAGTTTTGTGCCGCCACCTAATTATCTCGCAGATTTTATGAAACAAACAATTGGAGTTGACATGAAGAGTAAGGTTCTGTCCCGGGTGCATGCAGCTTTGAAACAAATAGCTGATTTGGTGCCCCATCAAGCTTCCTTTCGACTGGCTCTAATAGTTGTTGAGAAAATGCCCAATTTCTTCAGTAAGCAACCTGTGAGTGAAATCTAAGCTTACAGTAAAAGAATTCCAAGCTCCCTAGTTTCTGTGCTAGATACTGCTACCCACAATGAAATTGTTGGGCTTCATGCAATGACATGTCAAATAGCTTTATATCCATTGAACTTTGAAGTATATTTTTCTTGATGTAAAAATTAAAAGTTTGTTAACGTGTGCTCAACATTAGCCAACAAATGGATATAGAGGTTACCACAATCTTCAGCATTTGAACTTTTCAATTTCTTTGGACAATTTATAGTGATTATTCTATTACTTTTTCTACTATGAATTTTGTTTGCCAATGCATCTTGGCGAAACTTATTAATTTATAGACTTAGAGAGAGCTTCTGCTTTTCAGTTTTCCATCTTTTGTAGATCTGTCAATTTGTCTAACATTTTTTTTTACTGTAATATTTTTTCATCAAAGTCCACCTGCTTCTTATGTTGCTTGTAGAGGGAGATTGTCTTGTATGTAGAGAATATGTTGAAGCTTGAGAGTGGTCCAGTTGGAGAATTTGTTGGTGATACAATGCTGAAAGCTCTGGTGGATAGGTTGATTGAGTTGGATGTAAGTTAGTTTAGCCTCCTCATCTTTATTTTTTCAAAGCAAAGTTGGGGCCATTGACCTTTGAATTAATTCTATTCAACTTGGTTGTAGGTGCAAATTGGATGGGATGGAATCTTGCAGGAGGATGCCAAAGGCATATTTGAAATGGAGTTAGAAGACATTGCTGAGTTTTCAGATGAGGACGAGAAGTATGACAAGCTGGTATGGTCCAACTAATCCATTTAAAGGACATGTTGCTTTCTTATGATGAAATTGTATTTTCAAGATTAAAAATATGTTCAATTTGATTGATGATAGAGTTTATTCAAGGCTTTTAGAGATATGATATTTAGAAATCCTTTGTATCTACATCTAATTTTTGTCATGGTTCATGACATGGTATGAGAGAAAAGATGGATGAGAAGAGAAAGTATGTAGGCCCATGCATGGTTGAAATAATATTACTCTTGGTTGAGCATACGATGCTGTTTTGGTAGTGCTATGTTGTCACAGCATAAACACACATATTTATATGTTTCCAAGGCTGTGGAAGTAGCCTTTTTTGCCCGTTGAAATACGAGGGGCCTTAATCTGGTGTTTTGCCTATTTCAGGCTAACTTGCCAAGCCGAGTCCTACTCAGGCTTGGCTTGGTCAGGCCATGGTTCAGGTTGAGCGGCTTTGTGAAGGGGAAAACTTTGTATGTTGAGTTCAGGTATAAAACTATTTATACGTCATATGCTAAGTACAAATGAGTACTTCATGCGTTTGCATTGATAAGTAGGTATGGAATCATTCAAAATATGTCCTGCTCATGTCTCAATTGCAAAACTTGAGCTGTCAAATATTAAATGCTTAGACTTGTCTTAATCAATGTGAAACTTGGAGGTATTGTAGTGAGATCTTTTTGGATTTATGGACATTAATTGTCCTTGGCCTTTGTATGCTACCTTGTTATATAATCAATTTAGTTCGTGCGGTTGAACCTTGTGCCTCGAGGCCCCAACAAATTGTCTGTATCGTGTAGCAAAAGCAAGTAAAAGCAAATGTCGAAGAACTGACACTGAAAATAGAGCAAGTGTGATTTATTAAATAACTAATACCAGAAGAGATAAAAATATGCTAAATTGGCTGTGAAATTGAAACCAAAGAGACAAAAACAGCTGAAGCCTTTTACCACTAGGATAATTTCTTATCATGTATTGAATTTAAAAATAGATTCTATATCTCCAAAACCACTTTTCTAATAAATTATTTGGTTCCCCTTTACCACTGAATCCATTTCATCAATCTTTCTTTTTGGTGTTTCTTCATGTCTTCTCAACTCATGTCCAAGCCACACAAGATGAGACTCTACCTTCTTTTGTACAAGAGGACTTACCCCAATTTTTTCTGCAATGTCTTACCAATCCTAGCTTGTCTTATGTAACCACTCATCATTTGTAACATTTTCAAATATCACTAGACCTTTTTTTGTGGATTCTTTATTGCCTAACGTTCAATTCAGCATTGCGAGTTCCATTTAAGCTTGAATGATTCTTTTCCATCCCAGAGCAACACTCTTCCATTTCGTCCGTCTTGCTTGGATTCTATGACTTTCAACCAAGGTAATCAAAATCGATTTCAACTTTCCATGAGTGGTACTTTTCGATCCCAGATCACACCTATTGATTAATTATCATATATTGGGCTTTTGGTTTATCTCGAAGTAATACACATTCACTTTTTATTTATTATATCATGCAAGTTATTGGGCTTCTGATCATCAATCTTTTTGTCATTAAAAGTTTTTCTTTTGTTGAGTCTTTCACTTTGCATCACCCGTGATAATGTGTTATGACATGGATTTTGGTCTTTGATGTTCAGGCTTCTGCGGAGTTGTATAACAAGAATGACTTACAAGGCAACACTGTGGTTGAGCAACTTGATAGCCTAATGGTGCTGACTTTTTTGCATCTAGAATCCTGTCAAAGCAGTGGCCGTTTGGCTGAGGTATTCCCATCAATATAACTACAAGCTCTAGTGTGCACCATCACCATGCACACAGAACATTTTGTATATAATATATAAACTGTGCAGACATGATTTGTAATCGTTCATTACATTCATTGGTTAGGTATTCGAGGTTTTACTGACGTCATTTCACATAACTGTATTGAATGCATACAAGTCAAAATTTACCCAGGTACTTATTCCCCCTTCGTTTTTACTATAACTTGCTTGTGCTATGTTTCTTGTTGGTTGTGAAATGTATTGTCACTAGTTTCATTTTGCTGCAGTTTGTGATGTTCTATGCGTGTGCACTTGATCCTGAAGGATGTGGAATGAAATTTGCGATGGTTCTTGCAGACATTTTTGGTCGTGATGAGAATCCCCATCCCTCTCTTACTAGGTAATTTTAGTTTGCATTGTTGTGTTTTGGAAATCAAAATTCACTTGATCCACAAGACTGATTGATGATTATATAGTTTATAGAGGTGGAATGCAGTTTTTGAATGCTGCCGTAAAGTTTGGCAAGACTGATTTTAGTGCCTTAATAAGTTCTTCCATTAATGAAGCTGTTAACTTCACTGTGCGTTTGATTCGCTAAGCAATGAGGACTAGATGGACAACTCGGTTTGTACCTGTTTGATTTGAAAATCATTCACGAGATTTAGACGCAGAAATGAGGACAAGGGACTGAACAAATACCCAAATTCCTGTACCTCACAAAACCACAGTACAACTTCCTGATCACTCAAAAAAATACCAAAATATTATTTTTATTTCCTATTCAATTATTTTTTTCTCTCCTCTCTCTCTCTCTCTCATCTCATTTTCCTCTATCTCTTTCTCTACCTCTCTAATACATTCGTTCTCATCTCATGAAATCCCTCTTTCTCCTCCCTCTCTACCTCTCATCTCTCTTGTATCTTCTCATCTCATCTCATGACCTCTCTCCCTCATCTTTCTCTTTATCTCTCTCTCTCTTCCATATTCTCCATCGTACGTTTTTCTTTATAATTTTTTAATTACAATATAATTTATATTATATGATAATCATTATAAACATTAAAAAGAGAATTATAGTAAAATTTAATTTTTCTTGCTTGTGCTGTCCATTGTTCACCAAACAATGTACTGGACAAAAGCTTGTCCTGTCCAGTACTGTCCTGTTTGCAAATCAAACGGACCCTTATAGTAATTGCAGTAGCCATGATGAAGGTATTCAAACTCTAGAGTCTATGTGGATTCATGGAGTTTCGGTCGACTCGTATACTCGTAGTTTACCTAATATTAAAGAAACTTTTAAGTAACTCAATAGTTCTACGTTCCAACTCCATAGTAAAGTGGCAAACCAAAATAATAAAGTGTGCTGCTACATTAGTACTACATAATATCATACTACTTTAATGACCAAATCGTTTGTAAATTCATATAAAAGTAAGTTACTGAAGTTTAAACAAACGAGAGTTAAGTTGAGCTAATATGCATACTGCAACACATGATAGTTCAACCCAATCAGCTAACTTTATTGACCGATAATAAAACTCAAAGTTTACTGATTTTATAAGAGTTTACTTGAACTTGTATGATTTTACCAAGTAGAGTTAACATGTTAGTTAACGGGTTTTTGTGTCGCAAGGGTTTGATAGTTAACTTGAAAGTTTGACGATGATTGCCATGACATGATGATCCCTTTGCTGCATTTACTAGCATGATAGATCTAACTAATAATTGTTAATATATGGCATGCTGTGGCTGCTGTCTCAAAATGGTATCCTTGCACCTGCAACTTAATTCCAATGTAAATTGGGCGTTGATCCTCTCTTAAAATGCTTTTTGATATTAACAAAAGTGAACTTCCGTGGAAGCTGACATGCAACGCCTATGATGTTGTATCTTGTTCCAATAGAACTCATTACATTTGTAACTGTCTTCATATTTTCAGGATGAGTGCTGTTGCTTATCTTGCAAGTTATTTGTCTCGGGCGAAGTTTCTTTCAGCTGCATTGGTTGCTAACATCATACAAAGGTTTGGAATTGGAAACATGTGTTCTGTCCACTTCTATTCAGGACAGAGTTGATCTATATGTTATTGTTATGTATTGAAATAAATAAACTGATATTCAATTTGATTATCTTTTTTGATGTTTCAGGCTGGTAGATTGGTGTTTTAAATATTGCAAGTCAAATGACTTGATATGAGTCCGCAGACAAACCAAGTTTTTATTCTGGGTGCCAGGTGAGTCCGTTGACGTTTGACCTCCTTTTATAATATGGTACTAGGGGAAAGGCATTCATTTACTTAACAAGGGAATGCAGCTACTCTTAAACATGCTGTTAATGTGAAGTTGAGTCTGTGATTTTACGTAACAAGGGAATGCAGCTACTCTTAAACATGCTACTCTCCACCTTTTTATTGGCTGATAATACGATGGATATATGACCAATATAATAAATTGGTTTGGGTGTCTATTGAATGTATTTGACCTGAACACCTGGTCAATATTTCAAATAACTGCTAGAAGTTTTCTTGCACAAACCACTATTTTTTCTGACATGAATATTATTGTTCATTTAATATATTTTTTGGTGTTATCAGGCTATCATGTATGTTTTGTGTTTTCGCATGAGGTCATTATTGGATGTTCCTAGGCTTAAATTCCAGCTCCTCAATATGCCCATGGAGCTAATCTGGAAACATAAATCGAGTCCTTTGAAGGTAATGAATATTTTAGAAAGTTATCATGATTTTTATAGTAAACATGTTTGACTGTAGTAATTTATGGGATTAAGATTGTTTCATACAACCTTGTGCATCTCGTCTGAAACTTCAAATTGAAGCCTGATATAATCTTTTCTTATAGGTGTGTTTGCCTACTGTAGTAGAGGAATTTCTTAGACAGGCAAAGGCTGCTGGGCTTTTCATGACATCAGAGTCATTTATTTTCAATGATTTGCTCGATTCTGATCTTTCAAAGGCTTTTGGCGGGATGGATAGACTTGACATGTTTTTCCCATTTGATCCGCTTTTGTTGAAGAAAAGCGAAAGGTTTGAAATTCATTTGTGTATGATGATGAGATTTTTTCTATTGTTGACCCATTATTTTCTCGTTATTTAGTTTGCTGATATTGTTTTTTGCTCTTGCTTTTGCTCTCCATTCCAACTGTGAATGTTGACTGTCTCTAGTTATATAAAGCCACATTTTATCCGGTGGTCAAGAGTCAGAACTGCATATGATACCGAAGACAACGACGAAGTCAGTGATAGTGAAAGTGAAGAATCAGTTGATGACTTTGTTGACAGGAATGTAAAGGATACGGTCGGTGATGATATGATGGCGAGCTTTGAAGCAGATCTTGATTTTGTCCCCGACTTGAACAAAATGTCTATAACACCGCAGAAATCTTCAAAATTCTTTGGTGGTGGGACACAGTTGGAACGAGGTATGCGAATGCCGGCAAGAATCAGACCGTCCACTAGTCCAGAGTCTTTGTAATATCTTCATTTCTGCTTGTGGAAGCTGTCAATTTTGCAACGTCTAGGCCAGTAACTGCTCGTCAACATAATGTATGGTGTTCTAAAAAAATGAGCATTCATCTTGTGGCCCAATTATAATTTTGGTATATTTAAGCATTTTCTGGTTTTGCTTTTTAATGTCTGTTGAGGAAATTTAGTATAGGCAGAGACAACCTTAAGGATTAGTTCCTTCTATCTTGTAATGTGTTGATTTTGAGATAAGTGTGCGTATATATTATTGTTATTATCTGTTACGGATATGGATTGTATTCAGTAAATTGTGTCTCTCATTTTTGTTTTTCTTTAATCCTTTGACAAATAGAATAAATAGTGGATATTGTATGAAAAACAAATCTAATGGTTATGAATGTATCGACTGCACCAACTGCAGCCTAACCTGACTGCACTGAATCCATATTTTGGTTCAAGGTTGCTTACTTTTTTTAAAGGGCGTTTTTAAGTGGAAAATTCGTCTCAGAAGATCTCTATATCAAGACAGCTATGAAGCCGGATACGGGATACGACGCGATACGTGGATCACGGAAAATTTTGAAAATTAAAATACGATACGGTAGGGATACTTCAATAAAAATTTAATTAAAATTTAAAAATATAAAACATAAAGATACTTTGTGATCAAAAAATAAGATAAGCATCAAAGCATTGTGAGGGTTGGTAAGTGAGAACTAGACTTGGATCCCACTCCAAGGTCCCGAGTTCAAATTTTGGGTGTGACAAAATACTCTATTGGAAGGAGAGAATCACACAAAGTACACAAAGTCGAAGACTACTCGTGGACAAATGAGTTCTCTGTGTAGATTTGTCATCGACAAAGTTCTCGTGGAAATTGTCGCAAAACAATGACACAGTAACCCAAAAAATAAGTAAGCATAGTTAAATGTTTTTTCCCACCCATTTTAAAATATATTTTTCCTCCTACGAACATGTCACAAAATATATACAATTTACTATTCAAGTTAGAATATAGCAAAAACAACACTATAAGTCATATCCAAAAGAAGTTTAAGCTTTATAGAATTGCCTACTATTAACTACTTAACACTAATTGTGTCATTCCCCCTCCTCCATCCATCATCAAAAATAACATAGCTTCCAACTCTCTCTGGTTCATCAAGAGATATCTCTCGCTAATTCAATTCCAACACCATCAAGTGGATCATGTGCATCTCCACTAACGCCCCACATATTTGTCTCTCATTTGCCATATCCTTCATATTTTCTAAAAGAAGCGAAGATTAGTATGCACATAACTTTGTCTACTTTTTGAATTCATTTTATTTCTCTTTAAATAATGAATAAAAGAGTAAATATCTTATTGTTTTTGATTTAAAAATAAATATAAAATCTGTGATCTTTCTCGTGATATCTACTAGGTAAGTATCCGACAAGATATCCCGAAAGATCTAGTCTTTTTTATTTAAAAATAAATATAAATTCTAGGATACTCCAGGGATACGATATCGGAAAGATCCGACACGATCAGATCGGACACGATCGGATACAGTGGTGACGTGGCTTATTTCAAGTATCGGGGCTTCCTAGCAAGACAGCAATCTCGTTCGGCGACACCTTCCTATCTGCTATTGCTTGTTTGCTTTTTTAACAAATGTACGTACCACACAATTTCCTTGAGTTTGGATGACTTATTTTTTGGAAGCAATGTATTATTTGAAGAGAATTAAAATATTTTATCTTCAAATTTAAAATTAAATTCTGTTAATTTCCTCTAAAAATTGCGTTACTTGTAAAAAATACTTTATTCAAACACACCCTAAAATTAAAAGGACAATTTGTTTACATACTATTGTCTTTTTCTTTTGGTAAAATATTATTTGAAATTTCACTTAATTTTTTTACATTTTGATTAGCTCTTTTATATTTTCGTGATAATGAATAGATCTTTTAACTTTAGAAACGTTTTACTGTTGTCCTATTTAACATTTTAACGCTAACATCGTTAAACAGTCTTGTTTGACTATTTGACTGCTGAGTTGGCATGCCACCTAGGATAATTTCACTAATTATATAATTTTTTTTAATTAATTATCATTAAAAAAACCCAAAATTTCATCATCTTCAAAATGATTTAGAACACTATTTAATTCGAAGAACAGTAAACAGAAACGATTAGGGAAACAATTTATGTGGTTTAAATTGAAGAATTGTTTAAACCCCAAAAAAACCCCAATTTCTCTGATTTAATGGAAGAAACGATTTCAGAACTGTAACTAAATTAGGGGTGTTTGCGGTTTGGTTCGGTTTTGAGCAAAAAAGTGAACCGAACCGCAAGGTAAAAATAGATGCGGTTTGGTTTGGTTCGGTTCGGTTGGCTTCCGGAAAGAAAAAAAACAAACCAAACCGAACCAAATTGATGCGATTTGGATTGGTTCGATTGCAGTGGTGGAGGGGAGCCACGGCACCTGCCAAAATAGATAGAATTCTTTTGGCAAAATTACACCAGAGGTCCTTTAAGTTATTTAATTGTAACAAGTTGGTCCTTTAAGTTTTTTTCGTACCACATTGGTCCTTTAAGTTATTTAGTTGTAACAAGTTGGTCCTTTAAGTTTTTTTGTACCACTTATGTCCTTTAAGTTACAAAATGTTTACACCGTTAGCCTTTTTTTAATATCAAACTTGGGTTTGGGGTGTAAATATTTTGTAACTTAAAGGACCTAAGTTGTAAGAAAAAAACTTAAAGGACTAATTTGTTACAACTAAATAACTTAAAGAACCTAAGTGGTACAAAAAAAACTTGAAACACCAACTTGTTATAATTAAATAACTTAAAGGACTTCTGGAGTAATTTAGCCAATTCTTTTTATATACTTCTCACTCAATGTCGTTATCCTTCTTTCTCCGACGTTTGGTGTAAATCCTAAGCCACTAAAATGGAGTCAAAGCATTAGATGAATATATTAACATGTCATTACTTACCTTACACTTTGGTGATAATATTTGTGTTTGATCTCTATTGGTTGGAAGGTACTTACTAACAAGCATGAGAATAGGAGATAAATTCACTTTTGTCAAATAATCCTTCACCATGTTCAGAGTGGACTTGCTTTTTAAGCATAAAAAATTGCAATAATGTTTATTATTATGATAAATTTATTTTGATTATTAGTATTATTTGGGTACGTAGGCGGATTGGTCACTACTACTAAAAACTCAACACACAATTGTGAGGCTTGGGTTTGAATTAAAAGTATTGACGATGTAAATAGAGGCATTTGTTAAAGTATAGTTAAATTGGGGTATTTGTAGAATAATAACATTAACTTAAATAAAGTTGAATTAATTTATACCGTATTTGTTTATATTTGAGTCCAAAAATTTTGGTACTATTTTTTGCTTATAAATAAGTTTATAAGAAGTATTATTTTAGTTAGTTGTTGCAGTTCTCCCCAATATTTTGGGCAAGTTCCGCCACTGTTCGGTTGGTTCGGTTTTTGACGAGACAAAACACAATTTAGGGCCCATATGGATAGAGCTTATTTTGAACTTATGAAAAATAAGTTATGCAAATAAATAAGTTTTTATGTATTCATAAGTTTGTCAAGGTAATTTATGGAGAAAAAAAACTTAGGGAGATACAACTTTTGTTAGTGATAACTTATGAATTAACATAAAAACTTACTTATCTTCATAAGTTGATTTTCATAAGCTAAAAAATAAGCTAATCCAAATGGCCCCTTAAATAAATCAATTTCCTACATATATTGTTTAATCTAATTTTATTTTTGTATATAGGATTTTGCGGTTTGGTTTTGTTTCGATAATCAAAACCGCGGGCCGAACCGAACCGCACGGTTCACTAATAAAGAAAACCGAACCAAACCAATAGAAAGCGGTTTTTTGAGTTTCATTCCATACGCATTTGCCATGGATCGAACCTTGACCAAATGAACAAATATTTTTTTAAAAAAAAAAGACAAATAATTATTACTGATATATAAAACAACACGGGACAGATATATATATATATATATTGTCTTTGAGTTTCAACAGTAGATATTTATGTTGTTGTTATGAAAAATTATACTTTTATATTTGGTTGGTTTTTTACATGTATTTTTTTAAATATATTTAGGCTAATTAAACTTACTCAACAAATATAAAGAGCACGACGGTACCCGTGCGTATGCACTAGTATACCGTTAGTTAGATATATAACATGGCTCATAACACAGACTAATCATTTTCACGTGATCCAAGAGCGTTTTGATGAGATTGTTTGAGTTTCCTCCAGTTTAACCAAAGTCTTAGGTTTGAATCCGGTCTTGAGGGAGAGTTTTACTGCCTATTGTGGTCCTATCCGATTCAATGATAGCAGTTTAAAAATATAGGCTTAAATATGTTTTTAGTCTCTACAAATATAGGGTCATTTTAGTCCCTGCAAAATTATTTTTTTAAAAAAACTCTCTTCAAAATCAAACTTTTTTTAAATAGGTCCTTCCGTATGTTAAAAAATATCCTACGTGGCTAACAGAATTCTGATGTGTCATTTTTTTTAAAAACTGATTTGGCATACACATGTATTTTGAGTCATTAATGAAGATGCTGATTTGGATAAATTAATAAATCCCAAATTAAAATAGGAGTTATTCATCTTCTTCTCCAAAGAAACCCTATCATCTTCATCTCCAAAAAAAAACCCAAATCACAACAACAGACTGAGGGAGAGAGGAAAACTAGAAACTAATAATTAGCACGCGTGTCAGAATTAAGAATGTGAAAATTTAAATACTGTTACTGTCTCTTGTTAATGTACAACAGATAGAACTATCAGGAACATTGGAAATTAAGGGAACGAATATTAAACTTAAGAATGAAATCAAAGAAGATCTACATGGTTCTTTGGTGTCAGCAAATAGCAACGGCATTTACCATGACCATTTTTACATATACTATCTTGACTTTGATATTGATGGTGAATACAATTCTTTTGAGAAAACAAATTTGAAGACCATAAGAGTCTTAGATGGAAGTTCAAAGAGAAAAAGCTATTGTTTTGCATATTAATCTGCTTAATTTACAAGTGTGATGATCATGAATAAATAATTTTGTTTATTTATGGTGAGAATATTCATATATGGCACCAACTGAAACTGAAGCTCATATATATATATATATATATATATATATATATATATCATATCATATCATACTCTTCCAGTTGTTCTATGGGAGTCAAGTTGTGAAAGGCCAAGATGGATAACACTTGTGCATAACAATTGTGTTGCGCTTACAATTATTGTGATTACCTCCAGTGTACGCTGCCAAAAATAATAAAGGGACAATTGTAAATTTTTAATCAATATTTACTTTATGATGATTCAGTATTTATATTCAATTCAATAAATACCCATTTGTTAGAAACCAAAGTGTATTAATAAACATATATAGTTTGGTAACAGAAGCTAGCTTACCAGGTTTGATTCTGTCCACCCAAGTTCAATCTCTTTGCATGCAAACCTGCAAAAAAAAAAAGCCATAAACCTTAATGGCGAATCCAGAACCCAGGATCAGAGGAGGTTCAAAATTGTGTCTTGAAGCAAAATTAAAAATACTAATACAAATTTAAAATTTTAAAATTTCAAAGAGTTCAAAAATAATTATATAGAGATAAAAAGAGTTTTTTTCCGGGGTTCAAGTGACCCTCCCCTTCAAGACCAAATATAACATTTATTCTAAAAATGTTTGAAATTCAATACAATAATAGAGTTTAATTAATATGCATCGTCGTTGTAAAATTTGTTACTATCAACCAATCAAAACTCATGATATTTTAAAGTGAATTGGATCGAGTCAAACCGTTTTTAAAAATGATATTTTTGTGATTGGCTAACGTAAAAAATCGCTTAAAGTGTCGGTTGTATATATATATATATATATATATATATATATATATATATATATATATATATATATATATATATATATATATAAAAATTAAATTGAGAGAAATATGTAAGTAAAATGGGGAAATAAGAAAAGGCTAGGTGGTGGACCCCATGGCTAGTAGAGTGAGTGCCCAAGTAGTCAATGATGACATGGCTGCAGCATGCAAATTGGGAGCATTCCATTGGAAAATGTTATGCAATCCAGTTAGTGAGGTAGTGCAACCAATAACCGCAGCCAAGAGTGTGAAAATGATGAAGAAACCAGTTGCCATGTTCCCTATTGGGAAGTATATTGGGAATATCCGAGCTGGAAGGGACAAAACAGATGCTGCAATATAATGCATATATATATATATATAGTCAAGTCAACAAATCATATGATAAATGAACACATTTCTTTCCCAGCATATATATATATATATAAAGCATTTCAATTAATTACCTGATTCAAGAGACCTGTGAATACCATGGTTCACTGCCCAGGAAGCAATTATAAGCACAATGAAATACAACACTAGATTAAGTATCAAGAGGATGAAGGCTACTGATTTGGATGATCCTCCAGTAGAAGCCATTATATTAATTTTAATTTGCACTTCCAAATTTGAATTTAGATGTCCTCCTTAACTAAAGCTAAGGAGGTCAAAATATATATATATATATAAAGAGGCCAAGACCTATTGTCCCCATTATATTAATTACTATGAAAGGAAGGTTGTCCAGCAATATGGTTGTTCTTTGCTGTCACCATTGAAAAGAAATTTCTTCAACACAAAGAAATGGCTTCTATTCTTTGATCATTCTTTGGTTTGCCTCCTCAAGGGGGAAGGAATTTTTTTTCTTCTTTTAAATATATTATATATTATTATAATCCCAATGAGCTTATATTAAAAGGGGAAGTAACTTTGTCTACCTTTGATCCAATTTATAAGAAATAATTACTGTTTTAGCTTTATTCAATAATTAGTATATCATTAATGGTCTGGTCAGGTCAGGTCAGGTAATTGCTTTTTCCTGGAATAATATATCCCACTTCCAGTACTAGATGAAACAAAAAAGAACAAGTTAAATGGATTTAGTAGTAGAAATTTAAAACATGATAGAGTCGTATTTTTTTTCCAACACGAGATTCGCAACAGCCACAGTAATTCTATTGTATTCATTTAAGTTGTGGCAGTTAAAACGCTCAGATATTGGGTTGAGTTTATGATCTATCTGTAGGCTTCTCGGCAGGTTTTTACAAATAATGTTAACTTTACATGAAATCAGTATTATAATGCAAAATAAAAATGTGCACACAATACTGGAAAAGGACTTCTCCATTTTAATTCACAAAAAATCAATTAACAGACGACAATTCTCACTTACAGCCAAAGAATACTGGATAATTTGTTAAAATGTCAATTTGCACATTACTACTAAATTTACACACGAGCAAACCTGTTTCTTTGGTACAAACTTTGATTTTTTTTTTCCTTCATATCTAGTTACATAAACAATGTATAACGTTCCAACCATGGATAAAAGATATAATCTCTCAGTCCTATCGATTGTTATTATTTTTGAAAAAATTGAAATCCCAACGACGCATCAAGCCGTCCATGACATTCCCAGCAGGATTCCTGACAACAGTTACTGTGGCTTTCGTATTATGTGATATGTCTGCATCTGATGAACTTTGTAAACTAGTCGAACTATCACTGCGAGCAGAACCACTTGTATTGCTGGACTCTGTTATTGATGATGTGTCCAATCGTTGTGGCGCTCCTTCAACTGGTCTTGGCTCGGATGCCGAATTTTGAGAATGGCTCACTGAAACAGTACTTGACTCGGCTTTCAATGGTACACATGTTTCTGATGTAGTGGAAATGGTTTTAGATGTTGAATCTGGGATGAGTTTGACAAAAGAGGATTCTGTTTCCATAGGTTTAGAAATCTCCCGAGAATCATCTTTATCTAATGGCTCTACAGATACGTTAGAAACACTACTGGCTGGTGGTTGTTCTGCCTTTGGATTTTGTACTTCCAAGTCTTTCAGTGACTCCAATACTGCTTCCATTAACATCTGAATAACATGGCCAAGTCAAGAGTAAATAAAATCCTTAAATCCAATTTTTAATTCATTTCTGCAATTATTTGATTTGGTGGTATTTAGATCGTCTAAAGTCATCAAGATAACTCACTCTTTCTTCCTCCTCTGCACTAGATGGAAAACCTGAAAGGTCCTCAAGTTGATATTCTACATACTGATCATCGTCCAATGCGGTGGGAACATGGGGACCATAGGGATGACCATTTGACAACTCGAAGTTTATCATTGATGAAGACGATGGGGAAAGATCACCGCACTTCTCTTCCTGCTTGTATGAGAATCATGCAAAATGTAAGAATCTAGTTCATTTGTGTTTAAAATCCTGTTAGAAAAAGGTCTGTCTCAACTAAGTTAGAATAACACTCTTATGATTGCTGATAATCTTATCTTATGCTACAAATGTTGGCACAGGCATACATGGATAGCTTACAGCATAAATACGTGTAATGAATTTTCAGTAAAAAGAAAAGGGTAAAACAAGAGAGGAGATACCTCATGTTCACACTGTTCATCTTTTGAAGAAATATCAGATGGAACCTGAGAAAAGTCATACCCCATTACTTAAAAAAAATCATGCCACTAAAAGAATTCAAACTAAATTGAAATCATCGCCTAGTTCAAACAGCCACATCTACGCTGGCTGTGCAATACGAATTACATGTATTAACAATAATAAAAAGGATTTTAGCATAGCACACAACCTCTCCCCTGATGTTTACAATATGGAACTATCTATGCTTAATATTGAACACATAGGCACTACTGTGGATTGTGCAGGAATCTCTTACAAGGTTAAAATATATTCTAGTCAACTTATACAATACACTCATTTTTCAATTTGGTCCCTATCTGTGGCAGATAGAACACTACAAGATTGGCATGTAATTATTGTATAGGGAACAAACCGAAAATGATTGTCGAGCATTGGGATAAAGAAAATGATACTTATGGTGCCTATACATAATTCAGACGGCATTATATCAGTAGAAGAGGACAGAATTGAAAACAATTACATGTACGAGGTATAATATTAGGTCCAAATAAAAAATGAGTGTCACTTGAAGAGACAATTCAATGTTTTTAAAATAGTGGTACATTTCCTCAGAAATCCGACTTTTTGCATCCTAATCATATTCTGACAACAATCTGAGAGCCAATAAATACAAACCTCCATCCTACTCATCGGTCGTCTTGAACGGACTTGCGTAATAGCATCTACAGTACTGCTTGTTGATGGTTCTGCATCAAACAAAGTAACAGGTAAGAAATTAGCCAAAAAAAATGTAGATCCTTATTGAAACTAGTGTAGAAGAAATAGTTAAGAGAACTTAGGTACTTGAGTCATGCCTTTGTTTTTAGATGACGATTCATTGCTGTAGTCTAATTCATGGACAGATCTCCATTCATCCTGAGTAAAGGCAGTCAATTTTAAAAAATTAGACAAGAAATGACAATGTGATTTGATCAAAATGGAACCAATGATACGGGTTTGCTTATTTTACCTTACCAAAGTAGTCATTCACGGATTCTAAAAATGATTCCCCAACCTCATCGTCTGGAGGTTGCAAAACATTGTGAAAAAAGATGTTTATGGAATCAAAGTAAAACTGAGGACGTGGAGAATTGTGATCTCCCTCGAATTTAATTATGTTTTTGTCTCCCTGCAAAGCACTAACAGACAAACTGAAGATCCAAATTGTGCGATATAAAAACTAGTTTTAATATAAAACAAAAAGAAAACTAAATAGCGCATATAGGTATAATTAAAAGATAGAAACTTTGGTAAAAAAAAAGATAGAAATGTACCCTTTTAAGCAACTTGAAAAATCTAGAGAAAATATTTATAAGTTCAAAAGTATCAACTTCACACTAACAGCCTAAGAAAGAGATATAAGGGCTCTGAGCCTCTGACTGGCTCAACGGAACAAGAAATAAACTTATGCAAATCAGGTATGGTTTTTAAGGAAAAAGGAACCCTCATGGACACACTTACCATGTAAGCCTCAAATATACGATCAGAGTGATGGGGTTGTATAAAATCATCTTCATTAGCATGGCCCACTAGAGCTGGAACAAAACACGACTTTGCTACCTGCAATGCAAACAAATGATGAATGAATATGATGGAGAATATAAAAAATTGTAAAACCAAAAGAAATATCTGATTAAGAGGACAACAAAACAGTTGTACACATTAATTCTATTCATTGATTATCTATCTATTTTATTTTACACTATCTGAACAAAATCCGATCCTGCAAACACACAATGTTGCATGTTGCCCCAAAGTGCAGGAAACACAAATCATTAGTCTTTAGCAAGTACTCGATCAACTGTGTTTCACAGGTTTAGCGATTAGCATCCAAAATTTTGAAAATGAACACGGTAAAGCTGATTCTGATTACAAAATTGCATATTTTCTTATGAACTTCGAACTCGGTAATAGCACATGTGTTGCAGATATATCGCGTCGCTTAATAAATTATGTATGAAATCGGAGATTCATATGACCGACCCACTGTATACTATTGCAGCAAAAAGGAAACATGACCTATGCAAGTAATTTCTTCAAGTTAAATCTAAAACCCGAAGGTTTGTTTGACTAAGCTCATGCATGGATGTACATCTTAACTTTTAGATTGAAAAGCAAATAGGTAAAACAAGGGGGTACTGGCTTGTCATTTTTTTGTGTACCAATCAATTATTTCACAAAACCAGGCAATAGTATTCATTGAAGCACCTTTTAAAAAAAAAATAGCTAAACAAAAATTAAAGGGAAAACAACCTTAATGGTATTGAGGTCCATTATGTCAAATTTTGCCTTCTTTTGAATTGCTCTTCGCATATATTGTATTGCAAACTTCACCTGTAACAAGAAAAATGAAACAAAATCAGCATAATAGTAAGTGCTGGCACCGATATTTATTAGCTGTACAAATTAATGATTTATTAATCAATGAAAAGTCCTTATGGCAATGACAAAATGAGAAACTATTTGACAACTTATGCATGACTTTAATAAGTGGCACACAAGACAGCCAATGAACTGCTCAAAAGCTGGTCTATAAGGTGTTTATCCAGAAACAAGAAATGGTTGTGTGGCAAACACAAAGCATTAGCATGTGGGTAAGGGGTACAGATTACAGAATGGCGAACAGAATGCCTATGTGGCATAACTATTGAGGAAATACGAGGGAATTTGGTTGGGGGATTGAGATAAATGTCAAGGGTAGGGAGATTAGGTATTAGGCAAGACACGGTGTGAAAGTTTTGGGGTCCTTTGGCCAGCAAGGTTGGCAGACCTCAAATACTGGCCAAGAAACAGATATGAATTTTCATTGAAGAATGCCTCAGACCGTATGTTTGCTCATTTAAAGAAACAGTGTATACAAGGCATGCAATCTCTCTCCTTATTGCACTTCCAGCTTTTCAGATTTGGCACTCTTATAAGTCTCACCTTCCTTACAATACAAAATGATGTCTCATCTCCCTCTAACCCACTTTTTTAATCTTCCCTATTTCTATTGGCCTAACCACCAAAAAAGTCCTATATTTATTTACTTATTTACTAACTTCCCATGACTGCCTATTCTCCTTTTATTTCTTCTAATGCAGACCTTCTCTTTGTCAGGGTCTAACAGACAGCAGGTGTTTCTATGTTTCATTTTGGTTTTCAGGTTAACCAAGAGAGAACAATACTCCATTGTTTTTTGTCTATAAAACCAGTTCCTATTAAGGTAAAAGTTCAAGAAAAACATAATTTGGTCATGATAACAGGTCACGAAGAACAGCCACTGTTTCGGACTGACATAAAGGAAGTTCATTGGTATTGATATGCCATCTCCAATCAAACTTTTTGGTATCAGGTCACACACAACAGATTGCAGATACGTATAAATTATAATAACCTCAGTGTAAAAGGAAGAAAGATTATAAATGCAACATTTCGGAAAGATTATTTCAATAAAACATATTACTATTTTAACCCAAAAAAGTAATACAAGATACTCACAGTGAACTTTGGCAGACGGATTTTATATGTATCTACAAGTTCCATCATCAAATCAACCAAATCAGAGAAGGGACTGTCTAAAACCATCCCTGCAATTGAAGGATCCTCAGCTCCATACATGAGACTGCAAGGAATAACATCATTAATGCACGAAGAAAAGCCATTTAAATTAGTCAATGGTAGGTCTGAATGGTTACATAACCAGAGTTTATAAATTGAGTGCACACTTAACTAGGAGAAACATTTATATGGGAGTAAAGATATACATGAGTTTCTATTCCAAAAAAAAAAAATCATTCCCACAAGTTCACACAAATGGAGAACTGTCAATCTAAACCTTTGTAGCACCGACACTTCCAATTGAAGATGTGTCTGGTGTCTGATAGGTATCGTGTCGGACACCGACACTTCAATTACTTGTATTTTTCAAATTAAAACCAGTGTCAGCATGTCTGTGCGTGTCCGGTGTCTGGCGTCTGCATCTATGTCTGTGTTTGTGTCATTATACTTCATAGCTGTCAACTCCTTTACTAGTTCGATAAGCATACATGGATGTACTATCAGTATCAGATCCTTCATCCACGGGTTAAAAACTAGTGATACAGACAATCTAATTCAAGAATGATAATGATACATGAACCTCCTTTCAGAAGGCATTTCAGCCACCATCTAACTGTGTAATTCCTGCACTGTGGTTTCCTATAATTGTTGCCAGATAATAACGAATCTCAATGGAGAAAGAAAGTACTTAACAAATTAGTGAAAACTTTAAGAATTGAGAATTTGTGTTACGAATTCCACCTAATTGCTAAAGTACTACACAACCCCGTGTTTATCAGCAAACATTTCCTAAACCTCATTCCAAATTAAAGTTCAAAGGAAGAAGTGAATGACGAAAGGTTGAAAGCCTACCTAGTTACAGCTCCCATTGAGCGGCCCCATAAGCCAATTAAAGAGACATTTCCATCATCCCGCAGATAGTTGACCGCGGCCTTCAGATCATCCTTCTGAGAACGGTCAAGAATGTCAAACAAATAATTGTTTCATAACATGTAATGACAACAAAGCAAATATAGTAGTAATGCATATGAAAACACCCAGTAGAGAATAAGCCCAAGGAATTTTTTTGTTCTACTGTGATAAAAGAACCATATGAAGAAGTAATAAGGAAAAGTGGATAACTGTCATGCCCAAGCATATGACGAGTTATAAATTTCCACTGATGATATAGTGTAAACATCACAAAACATAGAAAAAACAACTTCGAACTTGTCATTTAGCTTCTCACTCATGATAATAAAGGACAAAGATGGAGAAAACTACCCCCTTCCCCGTAGTGGATAAAGTAATGAGACTAAGCAATATCAATGATGAAACAGGCAGATGTGATTATTTATAAAGGTTATTGAGAAAGTATTTACTTCATTCCAGCCTAGAGTGACATGCTCCCCTCCAGAAAGTCCAGATCCTGAGAAATCCAGAGTGAAAACCGTAATATTTGAAGGAAGTAAGATTATAGCAGCTTCACTGGCATCAGCCCTGCATCCACTGTCATAAACATTGCACCAAGTCAGCATGGCCCAATAAAAATGAAATCAATAAACTCTGCAACATATATAGACGAGCAAAGAACCTCAAGGAAGGCAACAGAGATCTAAGGTTCATAATTAAAGCCGGAAGAGTACATTTTGTTCAGAATTGTTTATAATTTAGAAGGAAAAAGGAAAGATCTATTAGATCATAAATATAACATACAATCCAACTAAAAGATTCTTCAATCACTGCTATATCAGCACCCAGCTGATTAGATGAGTGATAACTAAATGTCATAGCTACCACTTTCTTCTTTTAATGTTATGCTGGATCATCTTATGTATAAAGCAATGTGAGAGTATTATTCATTTGTAAGAATAAATTATCATCTTAATTATAATATTAACATTTTAAGGAGTAAATAGAGTGATTCTCATGCAATCACCTTGTCAAACCTATAACATGTATAAATCAATACAGCTAAGAAAAATGAAAAGGAAAGGTCTTAATATATTATGAATGCAAGTCAATGATAAGACCTCTAAAATAACTAAAGTCTATCTGAGGAGAAGGAATAGGTGCGATTTGGAGAGAGAAAGTCAGGAGGTTTCCATTGTGTAACCAACTGTTGAGTTGGCTGGCAATATGGAGAGGAAATGCATGTGTATCAGCTGTGAGGACTTAGAATATTGGGAGAGAGACTACGCACACTCAAACTGCCAAGAACATTTATCTTCTTCCTATTTTCTGCATCCTTTCTTGTAATTTCAGTACTAGTTACCATCTTGATTCAGGGCTGGTTTCCATCATTAATACAGAACGTATGTAATCTTGTGTTTTATGTCTTCTGGCACCTATCAATCAGCCTCTAGTTATAAGATATACATACTAGTATAAGCAGAACGTATGTAAGCCAAACTCTTTTTCTCATGGTGAATTATATTGTTAGAATCCTAGTCATGTACACACCATCCTTAGTTGTACATATCAATTAGGATTAGAATTAGAATTAGCACTTAGTATTTATTACAATCCTATTATAAATACAGCCCAGTATGATCGGACTTAGACACACAAAATTCAAGAAATTACAAATTCAACATATAGAAAATGCCCCATATCTGTGATCAAATAGACCATATTTTATTTAGGCGACAAAGAAAAGGAGAGGAAACACACACAATCTTCAAAGGAGAATCTGAAATGCCCAAAAAACAGGTTTACAGTTTCAATGGAACATTTCAAATGACAATTGTTTGTCAGCCAAAAAACATATTGCCCTGAAGTCACCTGTTTCCATGACAATATATTACACAGGGAAGAGCTTTTCCTTCCGGACTGACAATAGGAAGGTAATGGCTGCATTGAAGAACATCACCCCGACTGTTTTTTATCTGCAGATTATAAACATTACATTTAAGTCTGACCATGAAGGTTGTCAATAAAAATAGATAGAGTATGACTTAATTAAAAAAAGGCTTGTGATGGGGGAAACAGTAAAATCAACAAGAAAATAAGTTGTAGAAGTTAAAACATCACATACACACCCTTTATGTATGGAAATAGTCAAGCAGTACTCGACACAAAAGTAATCATACAATGTTTAAAGATGCAAGTTTAGCTGAAAATAATACTTCTAGAATAGAACTTGTCTTATTCTATTATAGTTTCACTATTTAAACGTAAATAACTTGTCCTTTCATACTGACATTCTTCTAGGTAAGAAACACTTCTCACCGTTCTGTAAAAGCAATAAAATAACTAAGGGTGAAATTTAATTATGAAACTGTATCTTTTAGCATAAAAGATGTGACTCCAAGCATCTTCAAGCATATCATTGCCATGTCTTCCAAGTATATGTCAAGATAAAACTCTCAAATTTAAGGTTGCCGCACGAATATTATGTGTTCATAGTCCTCATTGAAGTCAATAAATGCCTGCCTAATGGATCTCTATTTTGCCACTAGTTTTTGTTCCTTAATAGTAATACGCACTTTAAGGAGTTTGAGAAAAAAAATATTAAGAATAAAACGTGGTCAAAGACAGTGATTGAAGGTTCAAATTTTTTATTTCAAGAATGATGAACTATAGAATAAAAAGAGGTCAAAGACAGTGATTAAAAGTTCGGACTTTTGATTCACGACTGATGAACTATGAAATAGGATAAAACTATCTTCGAATGCATTTTTACTTAGCCAATGCTAAAAAAAGTTTTGCTAACATACTGAATTCAACTTTTTCAAGCTTACCTCTATGTCCTTCCGATGATACCACTTCCCTTTCAGCATAAACTCTTGATCTAATAAATCACTTTTGGGGTCGTATTCAGCTCTGCGTCCAAGAAATGGATACGGTAAAGATATCAGTATATCACCATAATTTAAAGTTGAAGTTAAACTTGACATGAAAATAGCGTAAATAAATTGGCGAGTCAATAGAAAATACAAGTGAATTCATCTTTAGGCCATATTTGCAGAGAGATATCCCAAAATAGAAGTATGTAATTTAGCTGTTCTGTGAAAAGGGATATGGCATATAAGTACAATATGCATAGTTAAGTAACAAGGCCTACATTACAACTGGTGGCTTCTTCTAATAACCTCAAATTGGAAGGACTGCTCCTTTTCATTAAAACTCTTAAAAAAAGTGGTTGATGCAATGTCTCAGTTCTTTTTCTATCTCCTTTTTGGGAAGAAGTGTGTTATATTCTCATGTGCTGAACTACTTTTGTGAATAAAAAAATATCCAATATCCTACTCCAACAATCAATTGTTGATAGAACACCAATTTAAATAGAAGGAAATAGGATTAAATCATACCAAATTACAGAAAATACAACAATCCAACCACAGAATAACATACAGCAGAGCGCGACTTAGATGATAAAACGCTTCACTTACATCCTAAGGGTTGTGGGTTCCGGTCATATAGGGAGAAGTGGCAGAGCGCGACTATAGATCCCTCTTAGATAGAAAAGTAGAAGAAGAAAAATAGAATAACAACCTTCTGTCAAAAAAATAAATAACAACCTCCCTGCCTCCTTTCTGATCCTACTATTATATATACTGATAAATAACAAAAGTCATTTTCCAATCCTAACTGCATTCTTCCCCAACCATAACTACCATCAGGCAGTTACTCCTAATGTGTCTTATACTGTCTCGCGGATTCAACCAATTATGAACTTAGAAATACCAAAAAACCATAAACAGGGTGCAGACAAAGCAGACACTTGTTGAAGAGATAGCTAACCATAAACAGGGTGCAGACTGAGTACTCAAAGCAGACACTTGTTGAAGAGATAGCTAACCATAAACAGGGTGCAGACTGAGTACTCAAAGCTCGGGAAATTATTGTTAGCTATCACTTAGGTTTAGAGATCTCACTTTCAGAACATAAAAGAAACACAAAATTTCATATTAGGCATAAACAACCCAGTGAAGAACCAATTTTGCAAACACTTGTTCAGATAAAGAAGAGTTTATAAGCCTATCTGAAGTGTTATCATATCACCAGTCAGCACCATGTAAAGTATGAGTTACATAACAGAAGCATCGAACTCTCAAAATTACAGTAAAAAACTCTAACAGAACATTCTACAAAGTGTTCAAACAAGACCATTTTTTTTGCAGAAAGAGTGAAAAAGTAACACCTGAATACCATGTGCCAAAGTAGCTTTAAACAGATCTCAAATTTCCAAGTAAAGAAAGAGTAAACCAAGTGAACAAGAAACAATAGTTTGAACAAAAACTGAGTTGGGGGTTTTGCATAAACTAAAAATCAAATCAAAATTTGGCATTGAATTTCATGCTATTATAACTGAAGAATAATATTAGAAGGCATAAGCAGAAACCAATCTGGGAATTTAGAGAGAGAAAGATAAAAGTTGATACCTTGGAGGGCGGATGATGAAGTTGACAAGCTGTTCCATAGATAGATTCGAAGGATCAAGAAGGTATCTATCTATCGGCGGATTCAAGCAAATATGCTTTGAACAAGAGATAAGAGACAATTATTCATAGATATATTTGCAGAGGAAAATCAAAAGGAGGGAGAGGAAGGGGTTGATGACGGTTTTATCAGACAAAGAAGTAAAGAAGCGAACGAAAACGGAGAGAGAGAGAGAGAGAGAGGCTGAGAAGGTTTTGGTGGGGTGGGTTCTATGTGTTCCCAACTTGGGTTTCTTTCTTACTTTCCTTTCTCGAGAAACCGAAAAAGCAATTACCCACGTCACCATATAAATTGACCTTTTGCATATCTTTTCAGGTTTACCAACAATCCTTCAAATTAAATATCATTTATTATTCAATTTGTTATCTAAAATTTCACAAAAAAATTCCAATTTAAGCTATATGATATTTACACCATAAAAACTTGGGTAAATAGTTAGATTGACCACTTAGGGCTAGTTTGATTCACAAACAGGTAAATAAATTTGCGATTTATTCTTAAATAAATTTAGAGTTGGATAACTTGATTTCTTAATTTTAGTAAATTAAATCAGGATATTTGGAAAAAAAAAAAGTAAACAATCTTAAGAACCAAAAAATTTTATAATGAAATTTTTTAACCCCCTAGTCCAGGGTCCTGAATCCACCACCGAGGTAAGTGCTAAACTGGACAGTACTGTACTCCAGTACTCTATTTTTGTGAACATTGGACAGCACAAACAAAAAAATGTAAAATTTACAATAATTTTCTTTATAGGGTTTATAGTAATTTTATATAACATAATTATAATATAAATTAGAAAATTATAGTGAAAATAATATGAGAGAGATGATAAGGCTAAAGGTTTCACCAGAGTGGAGGTTCATGTGGACTCTCTTATTGTCTCTCGATAGTTTGCAAATTTGTCGGAAGTGAGCCCTCAAGGTCTCTCCATCATGTTTCGTATTTGTGCTCTCTTGCAGCCCTGACTGGGAGGTGCGTTTTGTTCAATGCTATTGTGAAGTTAGTGGTTGTGCCGATGCATTAGTTGCTCTTGGTTGTTTTGATGATGTATGAGAATCCGCTTGTGGATGTGCTCCCTTTGCTTTTAGCTGATTCTAGTGGAGTTTCTACTCCTAGAATTGTCCAGTGTAATCTCTTTCTTGGGCTTTTATGCTCTCTTTAATTCAAAAAAAAAAATCTCAGCCCTAAAATACCCTCAAAAGGCAATGGATAGCGTCACACTTTACATATTTTATTACGGAATTAATTTTTTTTCACCAAACTAGTTATTAATGGATGAGCTTTGCATATTGAAGAACACATTAAGTAATATTAAAATATATAAACAAAGAAAATAAAAATTAAAAAAGTTGGCCTATCTCACAATGCATGTGCGATAGCCAAACATAAAAATTAAAAAAATAATAAAATATTCAATTGGACTATCACACTTACAAAAAATAATACCCCTGATATTTTAAAAAGTGTGGTATTTGGAGACTTTTTTACCGTATCATTAGTGTACAATATTTAGAGAAATAATATTGAGGAAGGGGGAAATTTTTATTAATCAAAGTGTTACTAATGGTCATTTTACAACTGTTTCCGATGGGGATTTGAACTCCGCACCTTGAGGATATAATGCTAGCTCTTACCACTAAGCTAGCACCTCAAGTGTTTTTGTATTTTTTTGTGATTGTATATTTAAAATTTTGCCCACAATTTTCTCTAAATCAAACATTGACCCCTATGTTTCAATAGTTACCTATTAACACCCATTTGTGTAAAGGTGTCTGCGGTGCGGGTTGGTTCGATTTTGAGCAAAAAAGTGAACCAATCTGCAAGGTAAAAATATATGCAGTTTGGTTTGGTTCGGTTGGCTTCCCAAACCAAACCAAATCAATGTGGTTTGGATTGGTTTGGTTTTTGGCGAGACAAAACACAATTTATAAATCTGGCAAAATAAAAAACTGCCAATCTACAATAAAAATATGCCTATAACATTTAAGGTATAAAGAAATTTCACAGTGAGAGTGCATTCCAATTAAGCTCGTTTCATATTGAGATGTTTTGTTATTTGGGCAATCCACATAATTGTTTGACAATGTCAATCCATGAAGTCTCATTAGTTGAATGGATAATACTTCACATGGAATAGATTTTATTGAAGAAGAACTCTATCACATTGTTATTATTATTTTTATTTTTTGGTATTCAACGGGGGCAAAAGCCCCAAAAGTAGGGAATTAACTAACTAGGAATACAACAAGGGTAGAAATCCCCGTTACATCAGAGAGCATCAAAGGTCCCACCGAAGGTGGACACTGCTCATAGAAAATCAATGAATCTACTTGCGAACAATCCATATTAGTTAACGCATCAACACATTTATTAGCTTCTCTATAAATATTAGCAAACCTGACTTCCCATGGCAATCAAAGCAGTTTCCGAATCTCACTCACAATGCTCCAACTAGTCAACGAATTGGACTCTTTGGCTTGAATGACAAGGCAAGCAACCCGAGCATCTAGCAGGACAACAATACGACGACACCCTTTATCCTTAATTGTAATTTATTAGTAATTTGTGAATACTAGATGTATTGTATATTGGAATCAAACCAGTAGGCATAATTGAAACAAACAAAAAAAGTTGTATTGTATATAGGATTTTGCGGTTTGGTTCGATTCAAATCGGTTACCATAATCAAAATCGCGAATCGAACTGAACTGCGCGGTTCACTAATAAAAAAAACAAACAGAACCAATGAAAAACAATTTTTTGCGTTTTTCAATTTAGTTTTGTTCGGTTTGCGGTTTTCTATTGGTTTAGTTCAGTTTTGAGTGAGTGTTGGATATCATACCTATCAAAACTCAATGAGTACGAGAGTGTTCACTTTCTTGCAAATATACAAAATAGATGTCTAAACATACTAAACAAGTAAACAGTTTAAACCTCAATCTTTGATTTTTTATTTTTTTTAACAACAGATCAAAGGTAGAAAACTCACTTAAAATGACAGACACCACTTTCCCATTTTAAAAGCCACCCTCGAGGCCTGCCTCCTCGATCTGCCAATAAAACTACACAGTATTAATCTAAGTCCCCATTCCATGTAACTCTTATTGATTCTCCTTTTCCACTTTTTAGTAATATTCTAACCTTGTTGCCTATCAAGTGTGACAAAACACATGAAGAAAGAATAAAAAAAGAAGTTTAGGAAAAGAGTGGAGGCATATTTATTTGGAAGCAAAATTTAGTTATTGTAATGTGTGGTTGTGATTGTGAATGGCTTGTTATGTTCAAATCTGGCGGCTACGAATACATTTATACATTCTTATGGTTATGGATGCATACCACCGGTGCTCCTAAACAGTTTATTTCCTTCCTATACTAGTTATTCACGTAAAACAAATTTTGAGCAGAAGAAAAAAGCTGGACAAAGTTTTAAGAAGGTGAACGATTTTTCACACTGCATGGTCTCAGCATCTATGCAACACCGACACTTCAGGTCTAGACACACAAAACCGACACATGTAGTAGTTACATTCGGTCACTCCCATTTTCTCAAATTATTATCGGTGTCCACATGTTAAAAACGTGTTTGCTCAAATTAGTGCTAATTACTTAGTATTAGTTAATTGTAACTTCTAGTGAGTTAATTAGTGTATTGGGCCAAATAGTTGTGAGTTTATTATGAATTGTATGGTCTTAACTTGAGTGTCAAGAACTGTATATGAATTGTGTACAGACCGACTACTTGGTGATAGAAATTCAAAGCTTCTGTATATATTAAGAGTTAAACTCTATCTATGAATTGAATATAAATTTCATTCAAATGAAAGGTGAAGTAAAAACTTAGTACAATATGAAGAGGTGATCACTATATATAGTGCATCTTCTAGTGAAAGTAAATACAAAAATCAAACTAACTAACTAACTAAGAAAAGTAGTTACAATTGAAAACTAATTTAACTAATTTCTAAACTAACTTTCTAATAGTATATCCAATATAAGAAGGTCTTCGATGATTATATTAATTCTACGGTAATTCTAATTTCACATGTATTATCAACCATTTAATTGTGTAGACATGATTAAAATTAATAAGATTTTCTTATCTTTATTAGGTTCTGCCATCTTTGCGAGAAAAGAAAGATGAACATTTGTTAAGAGAACTACTTAGAAGATGGTCAAATCACAATATTATGACCAGATGGCTCTTTAGATTCTTCCATTATCTTGATAGATACTAT
Organism: Oxytropis ochrocephala; assembly: GCA_020916435.1. NCBI lineage: Eukaryota > Viridiplantae > Streptophyta > Magnoliopsida > Fabales > Fabaceae > Oxytropis > Oxytropis ochrocephala. Next base: position 39,270 of record JAJHUT010000016.1, read on the forward strand.
ATCCCTAGATGCAAACTTCCTTCTCTTGAAGAAAGCTTCTTATCCTTCTATGACTTGGTTGGTGAATGAAAGTTTCACTATCATTTTTGTAGTGTTATTTTGCCTTTTTTGTTTCTTTCCCCTTTTGTTATCTGAGTTTACTTAATTTTGTGTGTCTCAGGTATTTGATGAAATGCATAAACAAGCAACGGATGCTATATTAGCCATGGTATTCTATGTTATCCGTTCCTATATACTCCTTCTGTTACAGAACAAAAACTGGTCAACAGAAGTTGATGTATCTGATTCAAAATTTAGACTAGATACATCAACTTCTGTTGACCAGCTTTTGTTTATATTCTGTAACGGAGTAGTATATGCTAATTCTATTCAAAATGTTGTCACTTGGTTTTAATCTTTGTGATTTTCACTGTAATATGAATTGTTTATCTCTATTTTCTGTTATCCAGATTGATCAAGAACGTGCAGGAGAACAAATTGATCGAACATTGGTCAATAACACATTGAATTTTTACTCGGAGATTGATGACAGAAAAAAAAAACAATGCAAAAAATTCTATTAAAGAAAATGCAGCACTCTATTATGGTTGTGGGGCTTCACATTGGATAACAACTTCGTCTTTCTTTGATAACACACCAAAGGTAATTTTTCAGATAAATTTAAAACTCATGCAAAGTATGACTGTTTTTGGAAATCCCGTATTCTTTGTATCCCAATTAACAAATAATGCATCCAATTAGTAAAAAAAAAAGGGGCTAAGGTGTTAGTATTGGTTGCAGGAGGAGAAATTGCATGACAGTACAAGCACTTCATCAAAGAAAATCAACTTGATAAGCTCAGATGGAGATGTGTTTGAAGTTGACTATAAGGTGGCACTTATGTCAAAAACAATTGAGGACATTATTAAGACCAATTCAGTTGGTGATACTGATAACATTCCTGTTTCTTTAGTGAAGAGCAAAATATTGGCCAAGGTCATTGAATACTGCAAGAAGCATACTGGAGAACAAATGTCAGATGTTGATCTCAAGGAATGGGATGCTGAATTCTTGGAGGTTGATCATTACACTTTGTTTGATCTTGTTTTGTCTGCAAACTACTTGAACATCAAGAGTCTGTTGGACCTGACAGCCGGTAAAATAGGAGACATGATGAAAGGCAAGACACCAGAGGAAATACGCCGCACCTTTAACATTAAGGATGACTTTACATCTTCCGATTAGAAGTCTAAAACCATACTCCCTCCGTTACAGAATATAAGCAAAAATGGGTCAACGAAAGTTGATGTATCTGGTTCAAAATTTCGACCTGATACATCAACTTTCGTTCACCCAGTTTTGCTTATAATCTATAATAGAGAGAGCACCTATGAGTTTATTTCATGTTTAGTTTCTCATTTCAACTTTCATGTCACTTTGTCTATTAGAGATCACAAAGCAACTCCTTCATCATATTATTTCAGTTACGTTATCAAAAATGATTAGCAAGCCATACCGTAACATCAATTCTCTCAACAAATTTGACCACTACATTTTGAGTCACTAACATATAAAAGATTCTTGAATCTTCATTTTGTTTTCGGTATGCATACATATAACCATTACTTTTACTACAAGCAAATAATAGGGTTATAAAACTACAATATCATTGTTATGGTGCCCGAAAATGAGGGCAATACATTAATGCCTTGCATTCCACGACAAAGAGAACAGCACAAATATGTTGGCTCTTTGTTCACTGTTATTAGCAAGACAATCATAATTGGACCGTGTACAACCTTCCAAACATCAAATAAAAACATCAGCTAGAGATTTCATTAGCCTTCAATCCTTTTAGCTCTCCCACTGTTTGATAGCAACTAACAAACATTGTTATGCCACTCCCATCTGGGTTTGTCGTGGACAAGAATCCAGATTTACTATTTGCCTGGCACATGGAAGCTGTCAGCCACAAATTCAACGTATCTAAACTGAATTACCAGTTTCCACCACCTCCACCTTGAGCAGCAGCAACTTTTCGTGCTATGTATGGAGGCTTCGACTGAAGTCCGTTAGAACCTTCAATCCCATCTTCTGCTCTCTCATTTTTGCAACTTGGGTTTCTTTTAGGATATGAACAGCTTGAAGCAGCGTACTGGACTGAAACAGGTGGATTTCTAATCATTCTCCGCTGCTCAGCCCCTGCTACCCCACCGTTGTAATGCAATACCGAACCTGCAACTTTTCTTGGTCGTGCAGCAACGCCTGAAGCAAGTGAAACCACAACAGAAAGAAGCAAATTTAAATCTTCTCAATTGAAGCACCAATTAATAAATTCACGCCCATAATTCCCGTCGTACATAATCCTTGTCATACATACTCTTATTGGTTTAAAGAATGTGAATGACTATGTAACAAGCCTCAACAATGAGCACTCTTTGAAGAATGAAGATAATGCCTGCTTTGCACATATGAGAAGCAGAAAGGAAGAAACTAGAAGTGGGAAATGCATAGTGGCAAAATAAAATTTTGTTTTTTGTCCTAGCAAATATGTTTTATCCAGTTTATCAAATATTTTACAAGTTATCGGGACCAAACTGGCTAAAATGTATATTTGCAAGGAAGAAAAACAATTTTTTTTACAAGGACTAAACTGGATAAAACGATATTCGAAAGGACAAAAACAAAATTTTATTTTTACATGGACTAAAATGGATCAAACATATATTTGCAAGGACTAAACATATATTTAAATCTAAGATCAATCGTCACCTTGAATATTCTGAGGAGCTTGAAAAGGAAGCTTGTTAATAGGGACACTACCAGTCCTATCAATGGCTGGCTTCTCAACTTCTTTGATACAACACTTGGAGAGATCCTCTGCAACCTCGGCCATATTCTGTCTCGAGTCATCTGAATACAGTACACACTGCCTGCATTCACAGTCTCAAATCAGCACAGATGGCAGTTCAACAGCAGATAAATGGGCGTGTTGACATGATAAACTAGTAACAGCAAAAGAAGAAAGCCACATTTTCCAGAAATATTAACAAAAAGCAGGGTACCTGGGTAATGATGTGTGTTGCCTATCAAGTGGACTAATAGTTCCACCTTTTCCATACTGCTCCTCAAGGTATGCAAATTGCTTCTTGAAGTGGTCCACAGCACTATCCAAAATACGTGTTAGGAAAAAGAGAGAAACATCAAAAGCTGAACCGACATACAATATAAATTAGGTTTGCAAATTTACAAGCACCAATAAAAGCATGAAATTTCAGTTAAACTTACATTTCAACAAATTCATAGTCGAAGTAAAAGTACTTAATAAGAACGCTAACCAGCAAGTATTCAAACGAAATGGTTATGATGTTTGAGGGTCTAGAGCAGAACAACTAAAGTAAAATATTGGATTCTGGACTTAAAAAAACATAAGTGTAGTACCAGAATATGTTGGATAGCTTATGAGTAACAGTAAAATGCTCTCTTAAACAAAACAGTTGACTAAATTTATCATCTGTAATTTTTGAATATCAATATCAGGAAAAATATCAAACAATGTTGTTTATAAATTTACTGATTGCAAATTTTCAGCAAGTCCTCTAAACCATGCAATAATGGTGAAACAGAAATTTGGGTGCAGGTTTGGACAACAATACCTTGGATACATGAATCCTGTTGGTTCTGCTCCTTCTAGATGTTCTTTTAACATTTTCGGATGGTATTCCAGAATCTCTCTGTATATAAGCTCTCGTACATCTTCCTTTGTTATCCTGCGTCTCTCAAATTCAAACTCCATCTTGGAAACTGGCTGAGCAGAAGGCTCTCTCTCAAACTTGGACAGGCCTTTAAAATATGGATCTGCTAGAGCCTAAGAATATCATCCATAATATTCGCTGTTAAAACCAAATATGATGTGTGGAAAATGAACTGCAGATGGATGGAAATTCAACCTCTTCAGCAGTAGGTCGATCCTTAGGATCAAATGCAAGCATTCTTTCCAACACACGAAGAGCAAGGGGGTCTGCATTAGGAAACTTTAGGGATAAAGGAACTGGCTTCTTCTTACGCATGCTGCTCAAGTATCTCCGAGCTTTCTCATTTCGTATCTGTTAAAATACTACCAACGTTCAATTATTAAGTAATAAAATAAAACTTTGCTAGAAGGATGGGCAATTTAACATACCCTAGCAATGGCTTCAGGAGATGGTGTTCCAAGAAAATCAGTCATAATGTCCAATTGATGGACAACATTCTTCCCGGGAAAAGAGGTTTTCCAGTTAAAAGTTCCATGAAAATGCAGCCAATGCTCCATATGTCTATCGCTGGTGTATACTGAAAGAAAAAGTTAATAACCACAATCATTGACTAAAGGCGGTATAATGAATCAGTAACATACAAAGAATCACAAAATTATAAGCATTATCCATCTTCATTTCACACATAGGAGCAACCTATATTAACCCTCACAATTAGGTAGTAGCATTCAGAAAATATTACCAAATAATTTTTCCAAAAACAAAAGAAAAAATCAGAAGTCTAGTTTCATAGGAGTTAGGAGTAAGATTCAAAGCACGGCATCAAAATTACAAAAAGGTGCTGCTGTTGACCTTCCAATGACATTGGTCAAGGAAAATTTAATGCATCGTATTAAATACTTTTATTTACTTAGAAGGGCTAAATAGGGGTGTGGTGAGAGGAAGTGATGCAAACTTCTAGATTCCTAGAAGTGGTAAATATGATTTCAAGAGATCACGGTCTAAGATACAAGTGGAAGTAGATATTAAACCTTGGAGAAAAATGATCCACACAGCTCCGGAGCCCTATACCACCTTGTCGCAATATAATCCTGCAGAGCAACAAATGAGCATAAGCATGATAAGCTGAGACATTCAAGGTTTCAGGGGAAAGATATTCTTACTGTCCAAAATATAGCAGTGGGTGTATCGTTGAAAGCCACCCTGGCAAGACCAAAGTCGCAAATCTTCAGTTTGCAGTCAGCATTTGCTAAAATGTTTTTCGGCTTTAAATCACGGTGAAAAACATTTGCTACAAACCCATCAAAAAGTTTAAAATCAGCCACAACAATCCAATAATTTAGCAATTAGTTTTCATAATAAAACCTTAACAATGAAAATGCTACATTAGAAATTTGAAAACTAAAAGCAAGCTAAATATAAAGACCACAACCTGTGTGTATATACTTCAAACCTCGAAGAAGCTGATAGAGAAAAAATTGGTAATGTTCTGGAGTCAAGTCATCATTTGCTTTGATGACTTGATGTAAATCTGATTCCATAAGTTCAAAAACAACATATATATCTTTGAATTCCCTTCTAGAAGGAGGTAATAAAATATGCTTGATCTCCACAATATCAGGATGACGAAGGAGTCTAAGTAGCTTGATCTCGCGAAGAATGCGGGTGGCATCAGAAACGTGTTCAAATATGTCATTGATTTTCTTTATTGCAACCTTTTCTCCCGTGTGTGTATCATATGCAGAGCAAACAACACCATAGCTTCCCTTACCAATTACTTCCTCTACCATGTATCTACTCCCTTCCCCATATTCCGTAAAGAAGTCTACATCTATAGATGACTGCATAAACACAACAAATTAAACTTGGTTAAGATACCAAGCAAAGCCAAAGTCACCCATGTGAATTAAGGGCCAGTTTGGATCGACTTATCTACTAGCATATGTACTTGTGAAACTATTTAGAAGAACTTATGAAACATAAGCTGTCCAGAATAGAGCTTATAGAAAATAGGTTAACATTTTTTTATGTTTTATTAAAGAAACAACTTATGAATAAGCGCTTATGTGATAATAAGTGAGTATGCTATCCAAACAAATGATCTACAACAAATAATGTAAAAACAGCGGCATAATAATGTTATAATGACCACCATGGATATCAGCCAATAATGTTATACAAATATGCTACATAAACAGATATTTTAAACATAAAGTTAGAATTTATGTTAAATTGAGTAACTTTACCTTTTTTCTCTGATCAGGAAGCATCTTGGAAACTAAGCATAAAACTCGTCAATGATTTGATCCAAAAAGTTCAGATCACCGAACTCTCACTTCCACCCAAAATCCCTGGATCAGGACGGGGATAACCAAATATTCAAAGGGGGAAAAAGAAGATAACTTTGAGTTCAAACTTGAACAGAGCTCAATACCTTGTAATGTTTAGGAACAATAACAGAACTACATTAAAAACGAAGAAGTTGGAAGGGAAACAGAAAGAAGATTAAAGGAAGACAAAAATGGCGGAAGTACCAAAAAGTGTAGGTGTAAATGGCCAGCGGAAATAACTAATCTTGAAGGATCTATCTATCTACGGTGGCGATGATCACTAACGTAGTTAAAGGGGGTAAATAAAAAAATAAAAAAAGTGCGGTTGAGATTTGAGAGGTGGATAAGATTGGATTTGTTGTTGTTGTGTAGAAAGCGGAGGAGGAGAGTGTAGAAGAAGAAGCAGAGATTATAATGGAAAGTTGGGAGAAAGCTTAAAAACGATAACTTTTGGATCTCGGAGTTCATAAAGCTGTGGTACTCTGTAATAGATAGCTCACAAACTAAAAATATCTAATTAATTTTTTTTATTTAAATGTATGTGACCCCTCCGAATTGTCGATATCCACCCCAAAAAAACACATTACAAAATATAAAATTATTTCATTAGCTCCCTCCCTCTTTTCAGGGGTAAGTGGACAATTTTATATTTTTACAAGGGTAATTGGATAATATTATATTTTGTAAGGTGTTTTTTAAACGTTTTTTTGGCAGGGATAAATGAATAATGACAATATTTTTTGCAGGGAGTGACATATGTTTAAGCTTTTTTTTTATACAAATGAGGGAGCCGATCAAATTCCTAACCTAGTGAACCACTAAAATTTCTGATAGAATATCGTGTAAAATGTTATGAATGGTTAATATTGAATCAACCAATATTAAATCTCAATCATTAATAAGTTTTTATACCACATACTATGATCACATTCCATGGTTCATCGGTGATGAATTTGATTTGTTTTATCACATTAGAAGTACACTATAAATGAAAGAATAACATTTAATTACCGCTTTATTCCCTCAAATTTTATAAAAATTCATTTTAATTTCTAATATTAATAATATTGCTAATTAGTTTTTGATATTTATAAACATTGTTTTATTTTAACCCTTCATTTTTTTGATGTTTGTTCCGTCTCTAATTTTTACAACTTAAATCAATTAGGTCTCTATCAAGATCAAATAGACATCGAGAATTTGAGAGACTAAATTGAATAATGTTTGAAAATATCATAAACTAATAAGTAATATTGTTAAGGTCATTTATCTTTGACCTTTGTGTCAGTGTGGTCATTTATCTTTTTTTCTTACTTTGGTTCTTTATATTTCATATTTGTGTCAATTTGGTTCTTTATCTTTGATATGTTTCAGTCTGGTTTATGTTTAGAATTGTGTCAAAATAGTCCTGTTTTTAACTTTTCATCCACTAATGTTAACAGATGTTACACTGGCCGTTAACAGGTGATGTGTCTTGCTAAGTTGGCATTAGTGATGTAAAAAAACATGAAGGACCAAGCTGAATTTTTGGTGAAACATAAATGTTCAAAGTGAACTTTTGTCCAAAAAAAATCTCCCCACTACATCACCACCACCACCACTGCGACCTCTCTCCTCACTATTCATCTCTCTCCTTTCGCCCTCTCTCTCTTCCCTCAATCAGTCTCCTCTTTTCCATTTCTCCTCGTTATCTTCATTGCCAAATTGAAAAAGTAGGGTCCTTATTATTGCTTATTTTTGGAGATTTTGGCTTAAATACAACCTTAACATGATCTTTTTGGAAAACATGAGAGCTTCCTTTTGCAATAATGTCCATGCAAGCATGTGTTTTTTCAAAAAATGTTGGAATTTAGAACCCTAATTTTTCAATTTGAAGATGAAGAGGGGGGAGAGAAAAAAGGAGAGAGAACGAGGGAGGAGAGACAAAGGGAGAATGGAGAGTTATGGACAAAAAAGAGAAAGAGAGAGGTAACAATGATGGTGGTGCTCTGGAGAGAGTGAAAGGGTGGTTGACTAGTTGGGGGAGGTTGGGGGTGAAGATAAAGTTTTTTTTAAAAGCTCACTTTGGTCATTTATGTTTCATCAAAATTTTAGTTTGGTCGTTTATATATTTTCCCCGGTTATTAATACCAACTAAGCAAGTCACGTCACCCGTTAACGGCCAACGTGGCATTCGTTAGCATTAGCGGACGAAAAGTAAAAAAAAAATGACTACTTTGACATAGATTTGAAACATAAAGAATCAAATTGAGAAAAAAGAAGCATAAATGACGAAACTAGAATTTTCGTGAAACATAAAGGATCAAAAGTACATTTGGTCTTAAAATATTTTACTGATTTTAAATGTGCATGTGACTGTTTACCCAACCTACATAACCAAGTTTTTAAGCATGTGGTTTGCTTTGATTTTAAATTAGTGTTTTTGACTCAACTGCAAAACACATGAGCGCACGTCAATATAGCAGATGAATCAAGAGACAATAGCTTGGCCAAATCATATCATGATATGATTTAATAGTACAAAATTATCAATTAAAAGGGGACAATCATCATATTCACTTCGTTGAACACACAAATACATTAATTTAATCTTGAAAAAAACAGCCCAAAATTAAATAAATTAAACAGTCATGTGGCCAGAATACATTATATTTATTATACGATTAGAAAACAAATCAGTCAACTTCAGAGAGTCACGGAAAATTATACATATAGGATCATTTTCAAACCTCTCCAGTCAAAAACTATTATTATGACAGTGAGCAACAATGATATCCTCCATACTCTCAATAAAGGAAATATATAATTCACATGGAAGATTTACATTAAACAATGTTTTTCACTTAATATGCTTAGCAAACCAGTCTAGCAAATTTTGATGGGCCTCAGCTGCAGCTTTTATAGCCATTGCATCTTCAGTGTTGTACCTGATAGTCCAACCATGTGAAACATTGGGAAATACCTTTACATAACAATCAACCTGTAACAACAAAATTGTTCATTAGCCATACCTCAATGCAAAAAGATGGTTTTGATATTGTAAGATCTTACTACCTCAAGTTCAGCAGTTAGGAGTTGTTTGAAGTGTTTAAGAAGTTCTGGAGGACAATATTTGTCAATCTCAGCTCCAAGTATTGCAATTGGAATATTGATCCCTGAAAAGTATCACCAAATTTTTACTAATAGGTTATGAACATGTGATTTAGTCAGTGTTTAAGAAGAAGTCATTTTACCACTGAGGGAATGCAAGACTTCTTCTGAGTTAAGAAGTTTTCCATTCTGAAATTTTACAACCATTTTACAAAAGTTCTTATTGGCTAAATTATAACTTTGTCCCTTGAGGTTACAAGGTCAAGCTAAACATCCCCTTACACCTAGAGCCAAGGGAAAGATGTACGAGACATGAATGATTTTTAGGAGGCAGGGATAAAAGGTACCTAAATTCGCAAATTGTTTAGTTAATGCCAATCAACACATAAAATATGCCCAAAACTCCTTACCCTTGATGTCATCCAAGGTGATAAATGATGGGTGAAGTAGCACACAAGCTTGTATTAATTTAGACTTAGCAAGTCCCACCACACTTTTGGCTGAAAAGTTAGAGCAGGGATTAACACCAATCAACTCAGTAATTTATCAATATGTATTTATGATTGTACGCCGATTTATTGATTTGTCATATTAAATCCAAGTATCTGGCAACAAGTATATATCTGAGAAATCAAAAACGAATGAATGGCTACGTTGATAATAAGTAGGAATGGGAACTCACCACCCCAGCAGAAAGAGGCAGCTCCTATGGACAAAACTCCTTTGTCTTTTAAAGAATCAATTACTGGTTTTGCCTCTTCAAAAGCATTATTCTATTAACATAACATTATAGTATCAGCTTTTATATTTGTTTGGTGAAAGTCACACTATTTTTTTTTTATGTAATGAAAGTCACACTAATTAACCATCAAATACAAATAGTGTCCCAAAAGGTAGCTAGCTAACAACAATAACTTTTTTTGTTGACAAGATTTAAACTAAAATCAATTGTTATACATAAATCAGAGATTTCAACTCAATCATAAATGCTAAAATATCATAATTTCAAGTTTCGAGGTAGGACATAAGTTATTGGTTTACAAGTAGAAATAATCTTTGAAGTAATAGAACTCACTGGTGGATGATCTTTCAACCAAACTGGTAAAGGCCTAGTAGCATCCTTTGGATTAAGATCTCCATATAAAAAATCAGGAACCACTACGTAGTAACCTTTAGCTGCAACCTTGTCTGCAAGTTTTCTTTTCAACAGAAAACAAAGGCCATAATAAAATTTACATCACAACCAATATGAACACAATGGATTCATGTTTACACAAATGCTAAAAAATACACTTTTGAACCTACTTTCCAATACTCTATTTATAATTGACCAGCTTCAAATATAAATGCATTTAAAACAATTTTGCACCAGAATGGAAAAACACAAATTTAGACTTGGAAAGCTAACATTAAAATTATTCAATACCTTAGGTTTGGAGCTTCAAATCCTACAATACAAGTTCAGAGTGTGAAGTTAAAATCACAATACAGGTTTCTAATCAGTAACTTCAAAATTTAAGTATAGCAATATCACACGGCATCACAAAGATAGACAGAAGAAAACAACAGGAATGCCATTTCATCTTGACCTTTTACAACATCAACACCCTAACTATCAAGTAACGATTAATTAAATTGTAAAGTAAAACCATGTTCATAGTTCATGAATCATCAACAAAGAGCAACCGTTATGATAACCCAAGTACTGAGGAAAGGAAGAGTTTCAGGTACCAAAAACTTCGGAAACCATAAGAATGGCAAGCTTGGAGTCAAAGGGACCTGTGACATAGGTGTCCAGGCCACCAAGTTTTTCAACATGGCCTACACCAGAGGTTGGGTTGAGGATTGGTGCGTTTGAACAGCACTCAGGACCTAACATTTTTCTTCTGGCTTAGTGGGTGGGTTTATTACCTAATTAATTGGAGAGAAGACCATAAGCAGTAGACTCTTTAGACAAAGAAAAGTGTCAATAATATTTAACTTCACAACATGTGTCATCTCTGATTGCGTATATTAAAACTTGTTATTCAATGTCTAAAGATGACAAAGAAAGTTTATTTATATAAAGTAGTAAATAAGTAGTGGAAACATTCCAGAAGAATGCCAAGTGACTTCAGGTTCATTGCTATTTGGTGCAAACAGATGCTAATATTTTTATTCCATCAAATCTGATTAGATCATAAATTAGATTTCAGCTGAAATAACGCATTTTTATTAGACTTAATAAGTATTTTAAATTGTGGCAGTTGGGGCCATTCACGTAGTAGACATAAGAATACAAACACATAAGAGGATCCTCTGTTATATATCTATGAAAACAAAATAATACAGACACATAACATATTAACATAATCCCATACGAAGGGAAATCCTAATCACCTATTCATTACCATGAGCTTAGCTATAAAATGGAAAAAGTTTGATGAATCATTTTTAAAATATGTCACAATAGAAAGTTAGAAACAGAGCTCCCTTTCACTGAGATCATTGAGGGTAAAATAAACAAACATAGGTCGATTATTTAAAAATTAAAAGTATTAAAATACGATTTCTTAAGATCTCAAGTTACAACTGTTCATATCATTTATTTTGTTGAGAACTGCAGCTATGTGAAATGAGTAGCATATTGCATTTTCCACTTATAATACACATCGTTACAAGAGATTTAGCTGAGAAAGATTTATCACTTGAGATGTTTAGCAAACCAGTCCAGCAAGTCCTGGTGTGCCTCCTCTGCATTCTTCACAGCTTCTGCATCTTCCAGGTTGTATCTCACAGACCAACCGTGTGCAACTTTAGGAAATATTTTCACAAAATTTGCCTGCACAAAACAGAATTCGGTTCGTGAGTCACTTCACTAGTGTTAACTCAAATGCATGAGAGATTATCATCAAGTTAATATCAAAGAATGACACATATAACCACAAAGAAAGAAAGAAAATCATCTCACCACAGGTTTGGCAGTTAGGATTTGATCAAACTGTTTCACAAGCTCCGGAGGAGACATTTGGTCAATCTCAGCTCCAAGTATAGCAATTGGAATATCAACACCTGAACATATGATAAGACCAATAAACAACTAACTGTTAGAACTTGAGCGTCTCACGGTCAAGAACTACGTTTCTTCTACTTCTGCTTTGTCTTTAGATATAGGGCATACCATATGTACATCAGTCATCAGCATGAGAAAATATAATCATTTTTTCTTTTTTTTTGATGATACGAAAATATGATCATTTAGAAAGACATCAGCATGAAAATAAATATGATCCTTTAGGAAGTGACAGTAGGCTTATTACATGAAAACTTGCATACATGCTTAAATTGATGGTATCACATTACACAATTGGAAAATTTCGGTTAAACAAAACGCTACAACATAAAATCAGTATTTTTCCCCATAGCAGATGCTAAAAGATTTTCTAAACAAAGAATACGCAAATTAAGGAGAAAAATTAAACTTGAAAATCCATACCATTTATGTCATCCACAGAGACAAATGATGGATGCAACAGTACAGCAGCTTGGATAAGTCTGGATTTCGCGAGTTCCACAACCACCTTTGCTGAGAGAAAGAAGAAAATATAGTACATCACGTGAGGAACTGAAACTTCTACATAAACAAAGGGGGGTGCATGCAAAATTAGTAGAATGAGTAGCACTCACCACCCCAACAAAAACCAACAGCCCCAACAGCTGAAACACCGGTACTTTTCAAGGCTTCAATTATGGGTTTAGTAGCTTCAAAACCTTTGTCCTATTGATGTAATAGGTATGCATCAGAGAATGACACAAATTTGTATATTTAATTTGAGACAATTTGTAATGCTCAATTAACAAAATGAAAACGCCCAAAGCCAAAGGCTGAAATGATAATAACATTACATAAACTAGACACCCGAACTAAGTCACACATCTAAAATCAGTGTGTTCATGGATCCAAAAAGGATAATAAAATTGGATTTCAATAAGAAAAAAGCACAAAAACCGTTTCCTTTCTTATTTATCATAAAAAAAATATATAAACAACAACTATGTAGTATCAACACTTCAGGTTGAAGGTGTGTCCAAGTGTCTAAAACCTATATATCAGTCGTACAACATATGTCGGTCACTACATTCCTATGTCGGATTGTAAAGATATTGTTCGACTCCAACACACTGAGGACACGACCTCAATACGTAGCTTACAGTTCCATTCCGTTGGACATGATCTCTAGTACCATAAATTTTCAATTTTTTTAATCGTGGTGATCAACTAGTTCCTTTTCCCACCAACAATCATTTCAGTAGTGATTCTTTTCCCACAGATGAATCATTAACCGTGACTTCTCTTCCCGTCGATAATCATCCTGATGGTGACTTATGTTGGCTATGACTCACAATATTCCCAACCGATTTCGGACTTAGTTTCAAGTTTTGTGGGAAAATGCTTTGTTTTATTGTAACAAACTTAAAGCTTAGTGAGCTTTTTGAGAGGGAGTTTTAGAATCAATTAGAGATCAATCGACGATTATTTACTAGTAGTCATGTCAACTAGGTTTAATTAGTCTTAATTGTAGGTCATTCCTATCTACATCATAAATACATGAGTGTGCATTGTGCACTATTACAGACACACAATATCCACAAATCACAAATTCATCAGTCATATATTAGTATATTAGTGTCGCAGTGTCCTCCTATGTTTTGGACACAACGTGTCTATTTCCATGTCGTGTATAGTGTGTGTCTGTGCTTTATAAAAACTAACTGACTAGGTATTGCAAAATAAGAACTAACCGCTCCATGATCTTTTAACCAAACAGATATGGGTCTGTCAGGGTTCTCAGGATTATAGGGATCGCCATTAAAGAAGTCAGGAACAACCACATAATACCCCACAGCTGCAACTTTATCTGCAAGCTTCCTACACAACAGAGAAATAAACAGTATTACTCACCAGATGACTCGTTACATTTGGCATCATAGTAAGTGTGTGTGTGTGTGTGAGAGAGAGAGAATTGGCATTGAGAGCATAAGGAAACATTCAGATTGTAGTGGCAATATAATAATACCAAACACTTAGAAAATTAGAAGTGAAAAGATAGGCATCCATATTCCTAAGAAACCAAATAATTATATCACAAATGCACTGTTTTATGAAAATTAAAACTAGTGAAAATGTAACATGTTATATACAGCAGCCTACAGCATTACTTCCGGAAAAATTAATCTCTAAATTAAAGTTATGTCTCTTCTAATTTTTGTAAAAAAAGAAATAAAAAAAAAAACAAAAAAAAAACAGATGACCATTTGATAATTTTCTACTGAAATTGAAATTTATATCTGCTACTGAAGAACACGAGGAAGTAATTTATAAGAGGACAAGTACTTGTAACTATAATATATTGCAGAATGTCTTCTTAACAAACAAACTTCATAACTTGTCATTAACTATATATGAATATGACCAATTAGATCTAGGAGAACATGAACATGCAAAGAAACGAGAGCTCACTTGAGCAGGCATTAGACTTCAACTAACCCTATTTATAGGCATGGCAATGGGGCGGGGTGGGGACAGGTTTAACATTCCCCATCCCCGTCCCCGAATCCCATATTCATCCCCGTACCCCTACCCTCTGTAGTTAATAGCAAATAGCGTAGCGTAGCGGCCGACCCCTAAAGGGCTATTGCGGTGTAGCGGGTAGCGGTATGACCGCTACGCCGAAGTCTAGGCAAACAATATACTGGATTTATACCATACACGTATTAAGGCTAAAAAACATAAGAATACTAAAAAATGAACACATATTCATAAGTAATCATCAAAGTCATTGCTACTAATACTTAGACATAACATAAACCAAAATAGTAACAAGTTCTAGCCTCCAAGTGTAAGTCTGAGATGATGTTATTACAAGTTCTGTTTGTTAAAAAAACAGAAGAAAAGTGTGAAACGCAGGTTCTGTTTGTTAAAAAACAGAGGAAAAAGAAAGAAAAACAGAGGAATTAAGAAGTGAGAAGAGAGATGCACTTTGAAGTGAGAAGTGAGAAAACAGAGCTTCTTGTGAGACAGTGAGAGGCGTCGCTGAAGAAGAGAGCTGAGACAGTGAGATGGGTCGGTCGCTGAGAAGAGAGAGCAGAGCGCTCTCTGCGTTTTTTTTGAAGAAACAGTGTCTCTGCAGAGACGTTTGGGAACAGAGAGAGGCCTGAGGAAGAAGGTGGTTTACTTATTAGGTAAATAATAAGTTAATAACTGATAGATAATAGTAATAACTGCTGGGTAAAATTCTAAACAGTAAGAAATTAAGGGTATAACAGTATTTTTGCATTTTAAAATAAGGGCAAAAGGGTAATTTTCCCTAGAAAACCCTAAATTTTATCTTCTCCGCTCCTGGAGCGGATCTGACCTGCGTTTTGACCCGCTAAAACGCAACGCAACCTCCGCAATTGCACCGCACCAGCCGCAACACTAAACGGCGACGCTCCCGTGGTTAGCGTGGCGGCGGCCGTCGCTACGCCACACACCGCCGCAATTGCGGCCGTAACTTCCGCTATTAACTACAGAGCCCCTACCCAAACCCAACGGGGATGAAAAATTGATCCCCATCTCCGTACCCAACGGGTTCGGGGATCCCCGCCCCAACCCTGTCCCCGCAGTGGAATCAATTTTTTAAAATTAAAAAATAGTTTTTACTGTCCCAAACCTGAACCTGCCCCAAACACAAAATTTATCCCACACCCGAACCCACCCTAAACTCAAAATTTAACACAACAACATAAAACCATTGCAATACTACAACATATAGCCAAAATGTCAACGTAAATGACGTTGCAAATCAACATATAAATATCAATGTTCTAAATTAACCGGTAATCCAAATTATAAAAACAACAACATAACAAAGTACAAATTACATAATTGATCATTGAAATTTTAAATGGGTACTAATGTAATTTCATACATTCGGGGATATCAATGTGTTGTGTATTTAGGGTTTGATCTATGATGCTTTCTAATTTTAGATAGGTACTAATGTAATTTCATACATTCGGGGCGGGTTCGGGGACGGGACCTATATCCCCATTACCCGTCCCGTCCCCGTATTTTGATTTCGGGGAAAACCTAAACCCAAACTCAGTCAAAGCGGGGGAAACCCATCAAATCGGAGTGGGTTTGGGTCGGTCCCCACGGGTATGGATTTTGTTGCCATGCCTACCTATTTATCCCTTTCTACTAGAAAGTTCGTTACTTGAGTTCGGACAGAACGAAGCCAAAATAAATTGCGGAAACAAATAACTAAACAACAAAAAATTAGTAGTAAACTAAAACACAGAGATAAGAATCAGCCATGAGCTATACCTTAAATTCGGCGCTTCATATCCTGAAAGAAAAGTTGTGCATGTTCAGTCAGAAAAAGGTTTTGGTTAAAGACGATAACTTATCATGCAAAGAAATTAACATCATATTCATATATATATATATATATATATATCTAATTCAAACTAAAAATTAACATCACAAATAGAACCCTGAAACGAAATAACCAGAGTATTATCAAACGCTTTGACCAAAATTGCCTCTCTAAGGTCAACAAAATATGATAAATAGTAGACTAAAGAAAGAAACTTTAGAATGTTGAAAGGAGAGTAAAGATGAGATACCAAAGATATCGGAGATTAAAACGACGGCGAGGTTGGATTGAGGAGAACCAGCGAAGTAGGCATTCAGACCACCGAGCTTGTCCACGTGGCCGGTTCCTGCACTTGGATTCAATGTTGGTGGATTTGAGCAACACTCTGGACCTGACATTTTTCTTTTCTTTTCTCTTCTCAATTTTATTTCCTCAATTTTTCTCTTCTACCAGCTACTTATTTTATACACTACTTTACTTATCAATAATGATATTTAGCCAAAAATTTCGGTCAAAAATATATAAAAATTAACTTACAACACCAATTAATTAAGTTTTTTGCACTCATTAACCAACCTCGCTTTTTACGCTTGGCGGATTGACAAGAACTCTGTTAATTGATCACTTAGATAATGACCTAAAAAACTTGATTAATTAATATTGTAAGTTAGTTTTTGACTATTTTTGACTAAATTTTTTTGTCCAAATAATATCGTTGTACTCTGCTGCCAAAAAAAATTACTACTACTTATTACTCTACCTTTCTCTTTAGATTAAATTTGTTTTTTATTCACGTGAATTTTGTGTACGAAGTGGATTATTTTGATAATATCAATTTCTTATTAAGTTGGCAAATTGACAGATTCAATTCAAAAAATAAAAAAATTATTGGTTTTTGTTGATAAAAAAAATACTATGATTGGTGCTTAAATTTGCGTTAGCACTTACGTCACTGGAAAATTCACGAATGTTTTTTAGTTTTTGTTTCAAGCAAATTATTATTAAATGAAAAACTGAAAGGAACCGATCACCTTCTCGTATCCACAGACCTATATGCTAAAGGGATGGGTGCCAGCAACACTCACAGTACTTAATTTACTATGTGACTATCAACAAAAAAACTTAATTTACTATGATTTTAAGCCTTTAATTCCATCTTGACAGAACTAATTGTTTTATACAAAAGAACTCATCACACTATTACAACTGTTCATATCATTTATTTTGTTGAGAACTGCAGCTATGTAGAATGAGTAGCATATTGCATTCTCTACTTATAATACACATCGTTACAGAAGAATTTAGCTGATAAAGATTTATCACTTGAGATGTTTAGCAAACCAGTCCAGCATGTCCTGGTGTGCCTCCTCTGCACTCTTCACAGCTTCTGCATCTTCCAGGTTGTATCTCACAGTCCAACCGTGTGCAACTTTAGGAAATATTTTCACAAAACTTGCCTGCACAAAACAAAAATCAGTTCATGAATCGCTTCACTAGTGTTAACTTAATTGCATGAGAGATTATCATCAAGGTAATATCAAAGGATGAAACAAATAACCACTAGGGTTGGAATAGGTTGGGCCAAGTTGGCCTTTGCATGGTCTGAGTCTGGCCTGTGTTGAAATTTGAAAATGTTAGGCATGAACTTAGCCTGCGGCCCGTAATAATCCAACTTTTGAGATTTGGCCTTACCTTTTTGAAAGTCTGACAAGACATGAAACCTTGTTTAAAAGTCTATTTCACCAAATTTTTTATGAAAGCCTACGACCTTTGGGTGGTGTAGACTTTTTAAATAATCTAACAAGCTAATAGGTGAATAAGATTAAGTTCTAATTCGAGATCCAACAAAACATTTAAGAGAATTATTTTTTAATAACATCCTATTTAAGTTCTAATTCATAATAATACCTAATACCTTTAAATATATCAAAAATTGATGTAGGTCAATATTTTAAATAAATAAAAAATGTAAGTAAATTTATGATTTAACACAAAGTAGAAAATTTAATACAATAATAGTAGTAATAAGAGATATTATTTATAATTACTTAAGTAGGTTGGTCTGGTAGACCTAGAATACTTTTCTACTGGCTTGTAGTCTAGTCTTTTTAGCTAAATATGCTTTTAGAAAAACCTTAACCTTATCTATTTAGAAAAAGCCCTGCTGGCTTGCAGACGACATGTGCTAGCCATAGGCCCATCTAGAGACCTGGTCCTGGCCTATTCCCACCTTTAATAACGTCAAAGAAATAAATAAAAATCATCTCACCACAGGTTTAGCAGTCAGGATTTCTTCAAACTGTTTCACAAGCTCCGGAGGAGAAATATTGTCAAGCTCAGCTCCAAGTATAGCAATTGGAATATCAACAGCTGGACATAAGACCAATAACTACCTGTTAGAATGTGATCGTCTCACAGGCAAGAATTATGTTCTTCTACTTCTGCTAAAAGATATTTTCTAAACAACGAATACGCAAATTAAGGAGAAAAATTAAACTTGAAAATCCATACCATTTATGTCATCCACAGTGACAAATGCTGGATGCAACAGTACAGCAGCTGGGATAAGTTTAGATTTCGCGAGTTCAACAACAACCTTAGCTGAGAGAGAGAAGAAAATAGAGTAAATCTTGTGAGTTCAATTATTAACTTTACTAAATTCGACCAATAAGTAAACCTAATGAGGAACTGAAACTTCTACATAAACAAAGGGGAATGCATGCAAAATAAGTAGAATGAGTAGCACTCACCACCCCAACAATAACCAGCAGCCCCGACAGCTGAAACACCAGTACTTTTCAACGCTTCAATTATGGGTTTTGTATCTTCAAAACCTTTCTCCTATTGACGTAATAGGTATGCATCAGAGAATGACACAAATTTGTATATATAATTTGAGATAACTTGTAATGCTCTATTAACAAATTGAAAACACACATAGCCGAAGGATGAAATGATAATAACATTACACAAACTAGACATCCGTAATCAGTATGTTCATGGTTCAAATAAGGATACAAAAATTGGATTTCAATAAGAAAAAAACACAAAAACCGTTTCCTTTCTTATGTATCATAAAAAATATATAAACCACTACTATATAGTATCGACACTTCAAAGTTAAAGGTGTGTCCAAGTGTCTAACACCTATATGACACTCATACTACATGCGTCAGTCATTAAATTCCTCTGTCGGAATATATAGATATTGTTTGGATCCTACACATTGAGGACACGACCTCAATACCTAGCTGACAGTTCCAATCAGTTGAACATGATATCTGGTACCAAAATTTTCAATTTTTTTTATAGTGGTGACTGGTGATCAACCAGTGTGGGTGAGTGAAAGGCCTTAAATTGATTAGTTCCTTTTTAGATTTTGGTAATATAGTGAAATATATAGTTCAAATCTTGTTTGAAAGTCTTTTTTATTCTTTAAAGCAACAAAATGTTCATATTGTATAATGATGTCCCTAATCTATTGTGCTGACTTCTCTTCCCACTAACAATCATTCTAGTGGTGACTCTTTTCCCTAATCTATTTCCATGTCGTGTATAGTGTGTGTGTCTGTGGTTTATAGAATTTAACTGACTAGATATTGCAAAATAAGAACTAACCGGTCCATGATCTTTTATCCAAACAGGTAGGGGTCTGTTAGGGTCCTCAGGATTAAAGGGATCGCCATTAAAGAAGTCAGGAACAACCACATAATACCCCGCAGCTGCAACTTTATCTGCAAGCTTTCTTCACAACACAACAGAGAAATAAACAAACAGCTCATTACATTTGGCATCATAGTAAGTGTGTGTGTGTGAGAGATAGAATTGGCAAAGAGAGCATAAGGAAACATTCCGATAGTAGTGGCAATATAATAATTTGCCAAGTGGTGTATGTTTGGATGGAGGATTTTTAGGGGGTAATTTTGAGGGGAATTCAAAAAATTTAGTTCAACGCCCTCAAAAATTACTTTTACCCCCTAAAAATGCTTCATCCAAACATAGGGTCGGGGTATGTTTGGGAGGATTTTGGAGGACTTGATCTATATTTTAACATCTATTTGAGAATTTTGAAATGTTGAAAGAATAAAACATTGTTAATCACACTTCATTTTTGTTTAATCAGACTTAATTTTTGAAGATGCAAAGAAACGAGAGGTCACTTGAGCAGGCACCAGACTTCAATTAACCCTATTTATCCCTTTCAATTACTACAAGGTACGGTACTTTGAGTTCAAATCAAACAGCATGAAGCCAAAATAAATTGCGGGAACAAACAACTAAACAAGAAAAAATTAGTGAACTAAACCACAGAAGTGAGAATCATCCATCAGCCATACATACCTTAAATTCGGCACTTCATATCCTGCAAGAAAAGTTGTGTGCATATGCAGTCAGAAGAATGTTTTGGCTAAAGACGATAACTGGTAATACATATCACATTCATTCATTCATATATATATATATATATATATATATATATATATATATATATATATATATATATATATATATATATATATATATATATATATATATATATATATATATATATATCTAAACTAGAAATCAATATCACAAGTAGAAACAAAGCTTTGACAAAAATATCTAAGGTCAATAAAATATGATCAGTGACTGAACAAACTTTACAAAGTTGAAAGGAGGGGAAAGATGAGATACCAAAGATATCGGAGACGAAAATGATGGCAAGGTTGGATTGAGGAGAGCCGGCGAAGTAAGCATTGAGACCACTGAGCTTGTCCACATGGCCATCTCCTGCATTCGGATTCAATGTTGGTGGATTTGAGCAACACTCTGGCCCTGACATGACATTTTTCTTCTCTCTCTCTCTCTCTCTCTTCTCTGCTCAATTTTATTTTCTCAATTTCTCTTCTGCCTGAAATATTTGGTTTGGGTTGTGCTGCCAGCTACTAAATTTATACTTTATTTCTTTATTATACTAAATTTAGAACTTACATGCGCATGCTTTTCCCAACCCTCGGCCCCTCCTACTCACCGGTACCACACACCTCCAAATCGTGCGAAATCTCAAAAATACCTTTAATGAATAAAACTGCTTTCGAGCGCGTCCTTTCTTCCGGTGTTTGAAAGGTTCGATAAAGTTGACAAATTGACAGATTCATTTCAAAAAAATTAAAAGGCAATTATTTTTCGCACTTCTAATCATCTATGACACCCCATAAGTACTAAAATGCCTAAAATGCCCCGGCATTTAAAAGAAAACAACAGGGCCTACATAAAAAAATAAATTCGGAATTAGCAAAAAAAGAGGTGATTTCAAATTTTGGAGGTGATATTTCCTAATTAAACAGAAAATTGGTATTTTGGTCATTATTTTGAACCTAATTATCTCCGTAAAAGGTAATTCAAATTTTGTATTTTTAAATTAATTATTTTCTAAATACCTTTTCAGAGGTAATTAGGTTTAGCTAGAATATGAACCTGAAATACCTTTTAAAAAGGTATTTCCAATTTTTTTTTTTTTTTAACATTTTAATTTTTTTAAATAGATGGTTATTACGATTTAACCAGGTGCCTTTACTACATCCGAGATATTTTCACTCGTGATGCAATGACACGTTGGGTTAGAGATACGGGAAAGCGAACTGAGTCATTGTGGTTATTGTTCGATCGAGAGACGACGGAGAATGGGAAAGGAAAAAGAACAAGGTTCTTTATGGTTTGTGTGAGAGACGGCACACACAATGAGTAGATGTTGGGTGTTCTATTTGGTAGACACAAGAGTTCAAAAGATGTGGTTGTAGGTTTCGATTGAAAGCTAAACCAATGTTACCTCCTAATTTCGATTGGATGGTGAGAGTGGTGGATGAGATTCACAATCACGAGCCTCATAAGAGACTTTGTTTGGAGCAAACTATATTTGGTAAGTTTAGCAAGGACGAGCGATCAATTGTTGGGGGAGCATCCGTCTCTGGGAGTGAAAGCATCCAAAAGTCTTCAAGCATTAAAGAACAAATTTAAGAACAACTTCGAGCAACATTACTCGGTTGTATAGAACTCGCGCCAATATTCGGAAGGAAAGAGAGGTAATATGATCGAGATGCAGCAGCCTTATGACATCGATTCAAAGCGAACCATTACTTGTGTTGGACGCAGACGACTTAAAGGTACCGATATTGTTGAGAGATCATGTTTTCACATCCCGATAGTATTAAGTTATTGAGGATGTTTCCCATCGCTTTTGATTATGGATCTGCACTTTAAGCACCAACAAGTATGCATTGCCTCTGCTGGAGATTGTTGGTGTCACTTCCACCGAGTTGACATTTCTCGCTGCGTTTGCATATCCGCTCTCATGAGCGTTATGATGACTACACGTGGGTGCCGCAGAGCCTACGAGATTTGATGTCGTGTGATATTGCACTTCCTCAAGTAAGTCAATGCTAATCGACTTTAGTTTTTGCCATTACATAACCGCTTTTTTTTTTTTCCATTTCTAATAGAACGTGTGAATTGTGTTTTCAAAGTTATCCTCACCGATTGTGAGGAGGCTTTGATGAGTGCTATCAAGGTTGTGTTTCCGAGGTCGTGAATTTGCTTTTGTCGATATCATATCAACAAAAATGTTCATGCTCAAATTAAGAAGTTGGTGAAGGGAGATAGAGTGGATTCATCGATGACACTTTGGCATCATGTAGTTGATGCTACATTTGATGATGAGTTTAGTGAGGCTTTGCATGATTTTGAGCAATCATCTATCGACATACCCCAACTTATTGCATATGTGAACAGCAATGGTTGTATCCTCACAAGGAAAGATTTTTGTGTCGTGGACGGATAAAGTAAGACACTATGGAAATACCACGACTAATAGGTACGCATTTTTTTCTTATGTGCCTTAAGTATATGATTGTGGTTTCTTTGTTTTAATTTTTGCCTTACGTGCCATAGGGTCGAGGTCGCCCATTGGGCATTGAAGAGATCATTGGGTTCTAGTGGTGGTGATTTATGCAAAAGCCGAGTCAATTAATGGGATGATCAATGCACAAATTAATAAAATTGTGGATTCTTTTCAAAAGAGCATCAACCAGATAGATGCCCAACACAATATTCCATTCTACAAGAATCTACACGGTTTGGTGTCTATTGAGGCGTTGAATCATATTGCCGGGAGTTTGATAACATGATGGATGGTGTGGGAACGGATAAGAAAAAGTGTGTCGGTGGTTGTGTCATTAAAGTTACTCATGGGTTACCTTGTTCTTGTGAACTTGGTAGGTTACACCTAATGGGACTACCAATACCATTGGACATTATTGACTCTCATTGGAAGAGATTGAGTTTGGAGGCAATGGATGAGGAGCGGATCAAAGAAGCGCCGTAAGGAGGTGACTTAAGCTATACAAAGAGAGGAGATTTGGAGGCAAAGTGGAATGACATGCACCTCGAGGAGAGATGTGTTTGGAAGAGAGGTCTTGATGATTATGTATTCAGAGGCACTACATCCATGGTTCCACCTAGCCACAAAGTCAAAACTAGGGTGCACCAAGAAGGGAAGAAGAAGAAAGAGTATGACGTGAAGAGAGATCCATCTGCGTGGGAGCACGTTGATGCATCTTTAGAAAAATCCACACAGATACCTCTCCGACGGTCCCCACAAGTACCATCGCATGCACCTTCAAAGATACCTCCCGACGGCCCCTTACAACTAGCATCACAAGTACCATCGAGAGCTACCGCCACAGAGGTCAAGAAAGGAGCGGGCACAAAGATGACATCCACTTGGTAAGTCACTTTCCGCAGTTCTTACATAGGTATATTGACGACATTATCAATGTCGCGGGGATGGAAATCGTGGCTTTAGATGCATCTCTACTTCACTAGATCGGTCTGAGCACGGTTGGCGAGATGGTTCGGAATGATTTAATTAGTGAGATGGATGACAACTGGTTTCAAAGACACACACGCTTGATGGGTGACAATGTTCGTAACATTAGAGATTCATTAGTTTCTATCCCAAACAGACAGAACAACCTATCGAGAAGTGGATGACCATGCCGCATACGTGACATGTCATAGCTACTAGATATCGAGACCCGTGGTTATGTTGTCGCCTCATGAGAATCGGACATTCTTCCCTTTGAGGGGAGATTGTGTTTCAAATGAGTCGGTTGGTTTGTGTTGGGTTCATCCATAGGAATCATTGGATTCTTGTCAAGTTGAACCACACTAGCCCTATCCCTCCCGCACATCCTTCGGGGGTCGATACGCCCTCGTGATGAAGCTAGATCGTGGCAATATCCATACGCTGGACGCATGCAGTTATGGTCTTCTTTTGTTCCAGATTATGTTCCAATGACACCATATGATTATGTAGATATCACATCTTGATTGTTTATATAATTTCACATTATTATTTGTTGCTTTTTTTGCACACGTTAACAGTCGTAGAATATTTAAATATGTCCACGTGTCAAAAAAATCGAGTAACGGATAGAAATAATCCACAAGTGTCAAAGAAATTTAATCGATTTAAAACAAATATGTCCACGTGTCAAAAAAATCGAGTAACGGATAGAAATAATAAACAAGTGTCAAAAAGTCATTTTTAACACTAAAAACATGTTTTTAGGCCACTTTGGTGTACAATTACAAGTCAGTAAATAATTTTGTATCTCTTTTTTAACCTCAATATCGTAGTATTATACTTTTTCTACAAGTTTGTAATTTTTAAAAAATTTAAAAAAATTACGCATGGTAAAAATCGACTGTAACATAGTTAAAAACTCATTTTTTTAAAGTAATAAAACATTTTTTTATTTCATTACTAATTAACGGCCTAGATCTTGCCGACAACTTTTAACGATCTAGATTTTCCCGACACTTTAAAGGGTCCAGATTTTGCCGACCACTTTTCATCAATCGGTGGAAATTCATTCAAGGGTTTCATTTTTCCCTATAAATACACCCTTCCATTTCACTTATTTCACACACACACAACACTCTCATGGATACTCGAATACACAATACTCGTGATTCTCGCACTCACCGCCTTCACCATCGTGGCACAATCACAAACAGAGAAAATGGTGTCTATTTCGAGAGTCCAAACCCCATTTTATGCAAGTGCTAAGGACGACATCACCTTTGAAGCTCCGAAAGAAAAAATAACAACGAAGGTGCAAATTTGGAGGGTGACGAGCGAGAAGTCACCCGGATCATTTATCGCTACCCGACTACGGGGCGATAATAATCGTGTTCAAATGGTCCACCATGGATGTGAAGAACAACGATGACGCTCGAGTGATGATGGACACTTTTGACATATTTCGGATCATGAGTCCTATTCACCAGATGTCGAAACCGTATGACCGCCACGAGATCCTTCGACGCCTCCAACCACCATCTCACTAGTTTGTACCGTGTTTTTATTTCGTTTGTTGTTGCGTTATGTTATTTTTTTATCAATTTCATGTATTGTATCGTTTCGTGATCGAAAAACGCGCCTTTAATTAATTTTAATTTGTTTTTAATTAATTTTTTTTTTTCTAAATACCTTCAAAACTAGGTAATTCCGGTAGAGTTAAAGATTTTTGAATTACCAAAAATTGAGGTAATTCGGTTCATTTTGAACGGAATTACCTCAATTTTTGTAATTCCGGAAATCCTTTTATCTCCTTCCGGAATTACCAATTCGCTCAGGTAATTCCGAAATTTTATATATTCCTAGGGGCATTTTTGTCCAAAACGTATATTATGGGGGTGTCATTGATGATTAGGGGGTACGAAAAATAATTGCCAAATTAAAAATGTTAGTTTTGATTTTTAGTCGATAAAAAAATACTATGATGGGTGCTTAATTTGCGTTAATTTTACGTCTGAAAGGAACCCATCACCTTCTCGTGTCAAGGGGGGCGGCTGCTTTCCATAAAATGGGGTAGTCCTACGTACTCCAAAAATAAAATAAAAGGATAAATAGTCATTATGAGATCAATGAAGCAATTTGTTATTTGATTTGTGCTTATCCCATTGAGTTGTGGTTTTGTTCATTTTATTCTTAGCAATCACATTTAGCACAATAGTAATTATTCTCTCTAATAATAATCGATACCATTTGCATTTGCAAATCAATACAACATTTCAACACATCATAATCTAATATGACGAAAGAACAAATTTTAACTACAACTAATTTTAGATGAAAAGACTGTTCAACCATTTGCATGACCAAAATAAATAAATGGGTATTTGTTGTATTATCAGCTATAATATACTACTGTTAAGAAAAAAGAGGTTCAATTTGTAAGGACTCGGTTCATAAATTTGCTATGCACCAAGATTGCTATGCAAGAATTGTCTTGCATTCCTTAACCAACCTCTTTCATGTCATGAACTAGTGGAATGTTGAACCTCCCAAGCTCCCTAAACATGAAGTTATGCAGATTAAAGATTTTGAATATTGCAGATTTTTGTTTTCTTTATACTCCATTGAGAATTCTCCAAGTTCCCCAAGCAAAAAGATTTGTCAGGTACACTATTTCTGGTTGCCTTTTTGAATTCCTTGTAAAGCTAGAATCTTCAACATAATCATCAGAAAATCACAAGAGTACAAAACCAAATTCCAATTCATCTTATTTATAACATAATGACACACACTATTTGAGAATGAATGACACTCTTTTCATTACAATTAATTAAATAGTACAATCTGGTAGTGTATTTTTCTGCATAATCCAAGTGGTTGACTTAATAATACAATCTGGTAGTTAACGTGAGGGACTAAACTGACGGACGAAATTGACAGCGCCTAACACTTTGAGGGACCAAAATGACTGTTTACCCTAAAATAAAATGGCAAAATTACATCGGAGGTTATTTAAATTATTTATTTATAATAAGTTGGTTCTTTATTTTTTTTACACCAACTAAGTCTCTTAAGTTAGTTAACGTGTACACCATTAATCATTTTTACTATTTTCGTTAAAAAAAAGACAAGTTGGCATAAACCTTGCTAATATGATTGTAGCGGAGCTGATGTGGCTTTGCATTTCATCTTTTTTTTCCGTTTATTTTTTTCCACATAATATTAACTCAACTTTTACTAGTTTCTTATTTTTCTCTAACTTCTCAACTTAATTTCAGTTTATTTCCCATTCTCTTTTCCTAGTTGTCACTTTTTGTTTCACCACTTCTTTTTGAACTCTGCACTTTATTCATATACTATTAGATATTGTTTGTTGTCATATTTTCTAGCCAGTATTAGTTAGACTTGTTAGCTATTTATTAGGCTTGTTAGCTATTAACTAGGGAGATTGTTACTACATAGTTTATGCCTATATAAATATGCTTCATGTAATCATTTTAATTAACTTTTCTCATTTGTAATCATTTCCGATACAATGGCATTATCCTCTTTCCTCCTCTTAGTCCCGTTCTTGTTTATCTCTTCCTTCTTCTCTCTCTCTCCGTTTCTCTTTCCCACGGCTTATAATCAACGCCGCAGATGTTCTCCATGGCCCTCACGCTGAGTTTTTTGCAGATCGATTACTTTTCGCGGAAGAGAACATCTACGGCATCGATTATCACCATGGAGACGAAGCTTATCAGAAGGGTGGTGATTATCAGAAGGCATCTGTCATGCCAAGCCTCCAAGATGCTGCTGGCAAGAACTTTGTTTTCAAGATTGTTTTCAAGATTGATGTTAAGGAAAGTTTGTCTTGAAAATATAATTAGAACACTTCATTATAATAAATAAACTATATTTTCATACAAACTTGTATTCCTTAACTTAGGTCGATACTGATTAGCATTGTCCTATGTATTCCAAAGTAGTAAAATCAATCAGAAGGCTTGTATAATATCTTTTCGTTCTTCCGTTCAATAACATGTGGTGTATTATTTCTTATAACTTCATTGTTATTCTTTCTACATTTGGCCATAGTATACAACTTGTTATTTTAGTTACACCTTTACATATCTATTAGTATTTTACCCACATATATACACGCTGACATCGTATTTATTATAATTTATATGAAATTATAAATACATTGAAACAAATATAATAAAAGAAAAACTTGATAAATGACTATAATATCAAATTTATTAAAATAGTTGTGTTGGAAAAAGTTAAAAACAAAGTTTCAGATCTTCTTAAAATATTAATAATTGAGTAAAAATGAAGAAAAAGGAAAATGAGACTTAAGGTAAAATATGCACCTCCGTTGACGCTTCCGTTGGATCTCCCGTTGCCGCTCCCGACTATTTAATATTAATTTAAATATAAAAAGTTATTTTGAAATTTTTGGTAGTGGCTAAAGTTTTTTTACAATTCTTAGTGGTTAAATTGATTGATAAACTATATGAGAGATTATAGCAAATAGTAAATTTTAGATGTAGTAAAAATGAAGAAAAAGAAGATTTAAGGTAAAATATGTGCTCTCGTGGGCACTCTCGTTGTCGCTTCCGTTGTCATTCTCGTTGTCTCTTTTGTTGCCACTCCTGTTGTCGCTTCCGTTGTCATTCTCGTTGTCTCTTTTGTTGTCACTCCTGTTGTCGATCCCGTTGTCTTTGAACATTTTGTTAGTGGTTAATTTATTTTGTCAATTGTTATTGATTAAATTGATTGATTTTAATAGGTTATAGTATTAAATTAAAAAAAAACTACCTAAAAAATGATAATACTCAAAAAGATAATTAAATTATGAAATTATTTCAAAATTGTATCCTGACACTCTTTCTGACGAGCATCCTTCAAAATAAAAAATAATAAAGATATTTTTTCATCTCTCTCTTTTCCTAACATGGCAACTTTTTCTTTTTTTTTTATTGGACAAAAAGTCAAAAACAACTTTTTTTTTCTGCTTTTTCGACGATCGCTCATCTACCACAAGCATGCCACCGCATACAACAAAGGCTTGCTGTCAGTGTGCTTTTCTGTGCTAATTTTGTCTTTTAGTCAAAATGACCAAAATGCCCAAAAAATTGGACACGTATGTACCTTAATAGAATGTCTAAAAATGCCAATTTGTCTGGCACTTAATTTTACTATGTTAGATTAGATTCAAAACTTTAGAAACACAGTGGTATGTTTAGTTCAAAATCAAGGGATTTAGTTGATATTGTTTTGGCTGAGAAGAGGGGAGGCGAGTCTTTGCTAGTTCAGTTTAAGAGAAAAGAGAGGATTATAATAGATGAGAGATATTTTTTTGGTTAACGTGTTATTGGCGTGGAGTATCTACCGATTTTTGCCGCTAACTAATCGTAGGAGAAACCGATTAGCTACGCACCCCCGCTTTGCTTTGGCCGGTCGGTGTGGTTCGTTTCTCCCAATAAACTTTAAATTAAATGAGTTTCTATATACCAACATGGTATAACACAAGTGGTAGATACTTGAACACCTTAACCATTTGGTCAATGGTTCGATCCCTGGCGGGTGCGTATGGAAAAATACTTGGTGGGAGAGGTCAACTCCTAAAATGGATCTCAGTAACTCGAAAGATTAGTCTCTGCAATTGCGCACACAGGAGATAGCTTGATTTAAAAAAATGAGTTTCCATATCACCAAATTACTTACCCAATTTTAAAATTGATCAACATTTTAGAAATTTGAAAATAACTAAAAGTGTGAAATTCGAAAATAGATGATCAAAATTGCCAATTAAAAAATATAGAGAACCAAAATCACGCTAAATCTGTCTAATTAATTAATATCATGAAGGCACCAAAATTACATTGACCAACACTGAGTTTATTCATTGCAAGAATCGAATCCAAAAGCATCGGGTTAACCCGTGTCTTAGAATAGCTTATACCACTGGGCCCAACAGTTTTGCTGGCCAGCTTTCTTGAAATGTACAGTGACACACTATAATTGAACACATTTGCATGATGTTTCCCTAAAGAGAAGAATGTTGCCACATTGGTACATGTGTGGTCTTAGTTAGTCACATCTTGAACTACACACATCTCAACTAACTTTTTCCTTCACTGTTTGTTAAAACACCCAACAGATGGTATCACAACCTAGAACTACCCACCAGCTTGGAAAAACACTTTTTTCCATTTCAGACTTAAAACAGAACAAAATCCCCAACAACTTGAAATGATATGTTCCTGCTTGATCTTCAACCATCCACAGATGGCTTCCATGCATGGTGAAGACTCGATACGCATACTGGACATCGGACACCCACTCATACAAACTCCAATGCTAATTTGAAAAATAGAATTAATTAAAGTGACACTAAGTATCATGTTTGATATGACACGTGTCAAACACCGCATACACGCCTTTAACTCAAGTGTTAGTGCTACATAGGTGTCACCCTCATTAGTTGTGGGTCGTTCCGTCGCGGGCAATCCTTGCTATTGTAGAGAATTGCGATATGATCCTGTAAAGATTCCGCCTCTTTTTGATTTAAAAATAAACATAAATTTCGTGACACTTCGCTTATATCGTATCCGGACGATTCAGATTTCGGACACGATCGGATATGAGAGTACATGGTCTATTTTAATGTATCAGGACTTCATAGGTTACAGCCCATATCACAGTCGCATACCTTTTTTAAAAACAAACATTTCTGATTGGTGTAACTAGCCCTCTCTATCCATAATTGAAATTTCATCTAGCCAATTTAACTAGGACCCATAAATTATTCAGTAGACTAGCTAATCCCAGAGGTCCACAAAGATTAGCTATATATGCTAAAAGATCTCATCTCCAATGCTTTTCTACTTAGAAGATAAGATGTAACACTGTCTGAACATTTCAGTGCCAAGCATTTCTGTTTTCTAAATAGCGAGACATTATTTGACAAGCTAGTAAGTTGTAAGCCACATACATGCTTTTGAAATAGAAAAAATTAATTTCTTCAAAGTAGCTCATAAAAGAGTTGTGATGTTGAGTTTCTTGATGGTTTCATTTTATCCCCAAAAGGGCTCACTCTTACTTCACTAGCTTGTGTCTCTGATTTGAAGTAGTTGATTGATTATTATTATCAATAAAGTTAAATAAGACTATGTATATTTGATAAGATAATATGTGAGGTTTGGGGTGCTATTAAAGATAAGGGTGGTGCTTTTGTACTTGCTAAAACAGTGTTTTAAAACTCGGACGGGTGGCGACTCGATGAGAGTACTGGGTCACTGAGTCAATGGTTAGATCGGTGGGTTAACCGTGAACCGCGTGAGCTGGTTCTTAAAGAATATATACAAATATTCGTAACAAATCATCAACAATTCGTTGTTAGTATAGTGGTAAGGGTTTTTTTTGTACCCCCACCACTTTCCTATGTACCCCCACGAGACTTTTTTTGACGAAAATACCCCTAACAAAATTAGACACAATCGATATACATATGGGAGGGTATATACGACTTTGAAAATTAAAAATCGTATATACCCTACACAAATACGTATATATGATTTGTTAAATGTTATTAAAAACAAATCGTATATACGATTTGTGTGGGGTATGTACGATTTGTAATTTAACAAGTCGATATACTCCCACCCATACATATATAAGATTTGTTATTAAAAATGTTATAAAAAGACTACTAAAAATCCGTTAGAGTCAAAACTAATCAATAAATTATAAAACCACCACCAAAATAAGGCTATGCAAATTGTTTTAGATTTTTTGGAGACTATGAAAAATTAAACAAATTAATAAAAAATGGTAAACGATGAAATTTTCGGATTTTGAGATTTTAATGGCTGTGGTTTCATTACAATCGGAGTAGGTTGCCCAAAAATTGATTTTTTAGCCTAAATTGTTCCCTCGACGTATAACATCGTCACGTGTTAACGAACTACACACTAAGCAGAACCAAAAGACGGTCAACATTCATATCTAATTTATTTTTTTGAAAAAATATATTTATAATTTTTATTTGGGTTACAAAATCGTATATACGTAGGTGTGGGGGTGTATACGACTTTGTAATTTAATAAATCGTATATGCCCCCCACCTTATGTATATACATATATACGATTTTAATTTTTTTTAAATTTTTAAGGGAAAATCGTATATACCCCCCCACCTTAGGTATATACGATTTCCAAATTTTTTTTAAGCCGAGGATATGTTGGGGTTTTTAAATTTTGTGAAGGATATTTTGGTCTTTTCTCAGGAGACGTGAGGGTAGATGGGAAAGTGGTGGGAGTAAAAAAAAAACCCTAGTGGTAAATTTCCTATAGCCCAACCTCAATGTTCTAGGTTCGATCCAAGGGGATAATCTTTGACAAGTAGAAAAGTAGTTCTATACGTAAAATAATAGTCCAACATTTGGAATCCTGAATGTTTGGAATCGGTATGAGTCATCTATTCAATCCATCAAGGACCTTCTTTGAGGATTGATTGTTAACTTTGACTCACACGCTTTGGGAAGACAACTTCACATGCACTTTTTTGGCTAAATTGGGCGCTGATAGCACAACTTTCTACTCGGTTTTAGATGTTCCTCTTGTTGGTCTCACTCCCCACGTCCTTGCTGATGCATCGGGTGTGGAGTTTGTGAAGATGTAATTTCCTTGTTTTTTCTTTTTTGGCTCGTTTTCATGTTGTACTCTAAAAAAAATATATATGTAAAATAATAGTGCATACTAAAAATATATGTCAAATTAGTAACTTCAATTCAAAAAAAAAAAAAATAGTACCTTAACTTCTATGAATTGCTGGTTCAAAAAAACTGCTTAGTGGGACTATGATCACACTCCTAAAAAGAAGGACTGTAACTTCTTTTGAATTCTTGAATTGGTACGTGTTTTTTTATCAGTGAATTGTTACGTGTTTTGTAACTTCTTTTGGTCTAAAAACAAATCATTCCACCACACAAAAATTAGTAAGCAAGTGTTGACTCTGCCTCTCATTGTTCACTGGCCCTAGTTTCTCGTTTTTCTTTAACTTATTAATTTCAGTTTATTTCCCATTATTTGGTCAAAAAAGAAGTTTATTTCCCATTCTCTTTCCTAGTTAGACTTGTTAGCTATTTAGTAAGATTGTAGCTATTAGTTAGGAGATTGTTACTATTAGTTACTGTATGTATATACTGTTTATTTATTCGATCCATGTGATCCACTTTTTAAGTACAAGCTGTTTGTTTATTAAAAAATTTAGATATAATTAGTTATATTATTTAGATATTGGTTAGATTTGTTACCTTTTTAGTTGGATTATAGCTATTAGTCAGGGAGATTGTTACTACTAGTTAGTGTATGTCTTTATAAATATAAATATGCTTGATATAATTATTTTAGTTAATTTTTCTCCTCTGCATCACTTTTACTCTCATCAATATAAGGTTCCTCTTCTTAGTCCTGTTCTTGTTTATCTCTTCCT
The DNA here is from genome assembly GCA_020916435.1 of Oxytropis ochrocephala. NCBI lineage: Eukaryota > Viridiplantae > Streptophyta > Magnoliopsida > Fabales > Fabaceae > Oxytropis > Oxytropis ochrocephala. The sequence goes on from JAJHUT010000016.1 coordinate 73,151, forward strand.
TCTTATGTCTATCTGTTTCTCTTCCCACGAGCCATAATCAATGCCGTAGATTTTCTTTCCGTTTCAAGTTTGGTCTCCATGGCCTTCATGCTTGAGTTTCTACGGCATCGATTATGGCTTCGTGTGGAAGAGAACATCTACGGCATCGATTATCGCCATGGAGACGAAGCTTGAATTGGAAAGAACATCTACGTAATATTCATTCTGGTATACTAGCTTTGTAGTTGATGTCTCTTCTCTTCTTTAACCATGATATTTTCTTTGTTGTCTCATGTGAGGTTTCATTTTTTCTCAGGAACGTACGTTTATTAAAGATTCAAGAGAGAAGCATAGATTATTCATTGCAATTGAGTTAGGATTAACACGTGATAGTTATTAACACTTTCTTCTTCGTTCAACCTTAATTGAAAATTTATATTTTTCAATTGAAATCTTTTTCTTCCTCAGACTTTTCACTGTTTGTTTTGTTTTGCTTCTTTTTTACTGGTTTGTTGAATTTGTATTTCCCGCATAGGAGGATTTAGCGTTTTAGATTCACTTACTTTTTTGATTTTATTTAATTGAGATATTAAATCAAATAAGTTTCTATTTTCTACTTACTAATCCCCCACATGAAATGTCAACTAGCACAACGTTTAAATCTGAAAGCATTGAAAGAATGTGCTCATCCTCCTTTAACCAAGTCATTTAAGGCTCAATATTCGATTTAGGTGACGGAGAAACTTTATATCCCCGGGTAGAAATTGCCCCACCCTTCGGCGCTGCCTCCAATCTAACGAGGATTAACTATCAAGGCTCGACAAGAGAGATACTTCTGGCCTCAAAAAAAAAACTAGCATGACTTTTTTTTGTAGGTAGTGTCACATGAGCAAATCACTTATCACATCACCAAGCTACTGTCCGAATTTTAAATTTGATCAACATATCAGAATTTTGAAAAATTATGAAACCAAAATTGTAAAATGAGAAACAAGAGGACTAAAATTGCAGATGAAACAAAATAAATAAAAAAACCAAAACTACAATTTAGTCTAGTTAATATCATGAAGGCATCAATTTTACCTTTTTTTTCATTTATGAATACTCTCTTGCTTAACTTCATGGTGGGGTTTAGAAGGTGTTTGTTGCTTTGGCCCTAACGTTAACCAATACAACTAAATATATAATAATTCAGTTTTGATTTGTCATTCTCTACTTGTTCCAATCTCAAATGAACCTCATATTTCTTACTCTAGTTTTTCTCGAACCCCCACCAGCTTTCATGATATTTTGTTTTGGTTTGTAACATTACTGACTACTCACAGAGTGTTCTAACACTTTTAATGAAAGATTAATCTCCACTCGTACTTGCAAACAAATTTCACACTGATCAACACCGAATTTATTCATTGCGAAAATCAAATCCGAAAGCATCGGGTTAACCCGTGTCTTAGAATAGCTTATACCACTAGGCCCAACAGTTTTGTTGACCAGCTTTCTTGAAATGTACAGTGACACACTATAATTGAACACATTTGCATGATGTTTCCCTAAAGAGAATGTTGCCACACTGGTACATGTGTGGTCTTAGTTAGTCACATCTTGAACTACACACACAGGGAAACTTTCTTTTCTTTCATTTCAGACTTAAAACAGAACAAAACCCCCCAACAACTTGAAATGATATGTCCCTGCTTGATCTTCAACCATCCACAGTTGGCTTCCATAGTTCCATGTGTGCCACCCTATGAATACCAACACAAACACAGACACCAGACACGACTCTGACACATGCATATGGACACCAATGATAATTTGAAAAACAAAAGTAATTAAAGTGACAGTGTTAATGTCGGACACCAGACATGTCTTCAACCTAAAGTGTCGGTGATGCACAGGTGCCACCCATATTAGCAAGGTTTTAAATTGTGGGTCGCCCGGATGCGGTGCAATCCTTGCTATATATTGTAGAGAATTGCGATCAAATGTAGCATAAGCAGTCTCAATCGCAGTCGCAGAAACATCAAAAATCATAATGTAACTAGCCCTCTCTATCCATAATTGAAATTTCATCTAGCCAATTTAACTAGGAGCCACAATAATTCAGTAGACTAACCCCAGAGGTCCACAAAGATTAGCTATATATGCTAAAGATCTTATCTCCAATGCTTTTCTACTTAAAAGATAAGATGTAACACTGTAGAAACCTTTCAGTGCCAAGCTTTCTTGTTTTCTAAATAGTGTGACATTATTTGACAAGCTAGTAAGTTGTAAGTCACATACTTTTGAAACAGAACAAATTAATTTCTTCAAAGGTGGCCCATAAGAGAGTTGTGATGTTGAGTTTCTTGTTGGTTATTATTATTATCAATGAAGTAAAATAAGAAGTTAAGAGCCTGTATTTTTTGATAGGATAAGATGTGAAGTTTGGGGTACTATTAAAGATAAGGGTGGTGTTTTTGTACTTGCTAATCGCTATCAGAAAATCGACAATATCACTAATGGCAGGCATGCATGCATGATTTAACTAGATAAAAGAAATAAATCAGTGTCTGAATGAGTTGAATTTTGGAAAGAGAGGCACGTGACATAGTAACATAGATGTGAAATTGAAGTACAAATGGGGCCTTAAGAGGAGGCCATGCAACTCTACACGTGAACTAATTACAACATTAATTTCCTGTCCTGCCAGGTCAGATTTTATCTTGAATTCAATATATAAATTTGTTGTGACCAAAATGTGGATACATACATGTTCAGCTGCAAAAAGAAAGAAAGATGTGTGGGAGATTGTCCAAGTTAAGGAGAATGGTAAAGCAACAGAAAGGGAAGCTTTATATTATGAGGGTCTGTATTTCTATGCTTCTTAATTGGCATAAGTACTCTTAGCAAGAAGTCAACCACTTATTTTACTGCTCCATTCAACGGGTTCCACTGTTTGTCAATTAGCATTTAATGAGTTTCTGTAGCATAGTTAACATGTTTAAAGTGTATACTTTGGGGTGGAAAAATACACCAGTAATGCAAAATCACTTCCCTTAGAGGAAAATTAAATTTTGTATTTGTGTCTGTTGTTTAAATTGCCTCAAATCAAAGTCAAGATCCTCTCTATTTTCTTTCACTACTTATCTCTCTCTCTGTTACCTCTCTCTGTTACCGTAGTTTTAGAGTGTGACCATATTTATTTTTTAGTAACAAAAGATCGAAATGAAGAAAATGAGAATTCGAGAGGATCTTGAATCTAAACTTACTTGTTTGTTTGTAATTCCTTTATTGCGCCTTGTCTTAGGTTACTGATAATAATTGGACATGATTGTTAAAAGGAACTAGAAATTACTTTTTCTTAAATGTTTTTAGAATCTCTCTCCTAGGGTGTCTTTATAAACTGGTGGCAAAGGTTCTGGCTACTAGACTGGCCTCGGTGATGGACTCACGTATCTCTCCAACACAATATGCTTTCCCCAGTGGGAGGCAACTAGTTGATGGGGTAGCAGTAGTCAGTGAGGTAGTAGACTTTGCAAATAGAAGGAAGAAAGTGTGTCTAATTCTCAAAGTGGACTTCGAAAGGCATAGGGATTCTTAGATTAAATACTAGGTAGATTCGGGTTCTCAGAGAGCCTACTATAGGAAATAAGGTGACTAGACACCATAAGAGAGCATCATTTTGCATACTGAAAACGAGACATGTAAAAACTGAGGAACCCACTTGAAAACCCTGAAAAAAACCCCAATGACAAGGAACTCTTGGCAAGGCCATTAAGACCCTCAGCCACCAATAGAAAGAGGAAGAGGGTCCGTTGGTCACCTTATTTCAGTCCACATTGAATATTCATAGGAGAGCCTACTATAGGAAACCTGTGGGCAATGAAGTCGATTATTAGGTCCTTTGAACTGGTGTCTAGTCTCAAGGTAAATTTCTCAAAAAGCAACCTCATAAGGGTGAATGTGGTGATGAGTTCTTGGCTATTACGGAAGTCTTTCTTCATTACAAAGTAGTCTCCTTGTTGTTTAAGTATCTTGGGCACCTTTATTGGATGGTTTGCGGAGTAGGTTGGCTTCTTGGAAAAATAGGTATGTCAGTCTTGGTGGCAGGATTGTCTTGCTCAATTCTGTCTTGAGCAGCATTCCTATATTCTTCTTGTCCTTCACGAAGATGCCTAATAAGGTGTGGAAGTCGGTCGTTTGCATCCAAAGGGGTTTCGTTTGGGGGGGTGGGCAAGGGGTGAGGAAAATTGCTTAAGCCTCAGGGTGAAGAACTTAAAATTATTTAACTTGAGTCTATTAGAAAAATGGTGGTGGAGGCTTTTGGACGGTACAACACAACTTTTTGAAATGAAAGTCCTCCTTGCCGAATATGGTGTGCGTACATGGGGGCAAAACGGCTTTATTCGATATGGGCCTTCCTCTACAGTTTCTTTGTGGTGGCGGGACATATGTAGACTCCGGAGTTTAGGGAACAACGGGGTTGATTGGTTTCAAGAGTCACTTGTGCGGAAGGTGTGCAAAATCCCAGCTGGATTCGGTATGAGGTAGTTAGATATTTTATAAAATAAAATAAAACATTTTGGTTAATCAAGACCGAAATTATTATTATCTAATAAAGAGAATCAATACAAAGAAAACCTGAAAATGAGGCATGTTTTGGAAACAAATTAAGATAATATAAAAGTATATGAATAGAGAGAAGAGACAAGGTGGGGTATTGCTATATATGGAGATGAGCTGTAGCAGCAAAGTCCCATTGAGAAGGAGAGACAATGTGACAAAGACTGCTTTGTCGTCTCCGATTCCATTCAGGAACAGAGGGACCACAATGTCACTTCCTACTACTAACTACTATACGCGTTCCTTCTAACACATTATTATTATTATTAGTAATTTGCTTATCATGCATAAGTTCTTCTTGTATATATATCATATAAGTTCTTCTTGTTCTGTAAGAGCTGCAATTAATATATCAATATGATGGGAAGAAAATCCTTGTCAGGGAGAATTGGAAAGGCAGGGTTAATGGAAAGGTGTTCAAGGCAGTTACGGGAGCAGAAAACACGATTCTACATCATGTGGAGGTGCACTGTCTTTCTCCTTCGATGGGAGGATTAGGATAGATAGATAGACTTTAACTGAATATGAATGAATATAGTTAGTGAGATTTTGTTGAGTTTAGTTGAATTGTGTGTGTGTGTGTGTGTGTCAACAAACAAACATGAATGATCAAAAACTCTGTTATTTTTCTTCTTCTTCTTCTTCATGGCATGTAATAATAATAATACTACTACTCTACAGCCTTTTCTACATTTTCTTTTCTTTGTTCCTTTCCATGTTCACATCCTCCTTAGTCCTTAGCCATGTCAGAATAATATAGAAATTCAGAATGTTATTATTGTTATAATAATCACTGCACAAGTTCTTCAACTAGCTTTTACTAACACAGTTAAGTTACACACAGGGAGTAACATATATACCTCTGATTCTCTATCTCTCTCTTTCTGTTACACGTATATTGGTAACATAAACAGAGAATATCCATTACAGTTACACCGACCGATAACTTGGTAAAATAATTATTACTTAGTCCAGCTGGTGGTGCTTTTAAGGAGAGAAAAAGCTAAAAAAAAAAAAAAAAGCTGGATCAATCATTCACCAAATCTAATTCAAGATTAAATGTAGTTTTTTAAAATCCAAATAGGTGAAGAAAGGACAACTACTCAGATCATTAGGAAATATAGATATAGTGTCAACTTTTCATGAACATATTCGACAGACAAGCAAAATGGTTGTTGAGTGAAAGGAATTATAAACACACTTGTTTTGTGTCACAGGTCTACTAGTATCCAGCAACATTATTATCCTGTGAAATCTCCACCCTAGATTAAAAACAAAGGGGAGAGACTATAATTTAAAAAACAGAAATGCTATTTGGACAAATTATTGGAGACAAAATTGGTCAAATACACTAATAATAATAATACGGTGGGACCCACAGACTTTTTATTTGTTTAACATCTCTAAAAACCAATGTTATTAAAATCGAACTGGAGGTCGACCCGAGCAAGTCACCGGGTCACAGGGTCAATAGGCGGACCGAGGGGTTAGTAGTTGACCCGCATGATCTGTGACACTATTAAAACCTGTTAAAATTAGACATGTTGTATATTAATATATCGCAGAGCTATGAATTTTTTTACCATACAATAAAATTGTCCAAAAACTCACTACTCATTCATCATTGAAAACAAACTTCAACATTACACATAACTTAAAATTGAATAATATTCAACTCAACAACAACTACAAAGAAATAAAAAAAAAAAAAAAAACAACTACAAAGAACTAAATATCATTCTTCATTGAAAACAAACTTCAAGATTAAAGATTCAAAGATCTACATTCAACAACTTCAACATTACACATAACATAAAATTGAAATTATGAAAGAACTTAAAGATAAATCAAAAAAATAGGCTTCTAAACCGAAATGAAAGATGAATAACAACCTTAATGTTAAAGTTAAACTGAATTAGAAAAAGAAAGATTGAAGAAAGCTAGAGCAATGATAAAACTCATAAAAGATGCATCGAAATTAAATAAAACCTTAAAGTTAAAATCAACAAGAAAGATTGAATTCAAATTTAGCTTTTGTTTTAAAAAAAAGAAAATAAGCGCTGCTTTACTTAAAAATAAAAACAAGCACAAATCAAGAACCCGACCGGTCAACACCGGTCACACCGATCGTCAAGACCGGTCGCACCGGTCGAGGCCTTCCGCCATGGTCGATCGGTCACGGGTCTGGAACAACCACGATCCAATAGGTGACTCGAACCGACCTAGGCACCGTTTCACGGTCCGACCGGTCCGACCGACCGGGTCGGTCCGGGTTTAATAACATTGCTAAAAACTGATTAAGTGGATCCCACTGTATTATTTGTGTATTTGGTCATTTTTGTCTCCAATAACTTGTCCAAATAGCATTTCTGTACAAAAAAAACTGAGAGGTGTTGAATGATCAAAATTCAACATTGCACACTATCGAGTGAAATTTCAAATGAAGAGAATCCACTCCCATATAAGTTTGAGTGATAAGGAAATCATGAGTGAACTTTTACTCCCTCCGTTTTCATTTATAAGCAAAAACACTCACTTTAATGTTAAATATAAGCAAGCTAAACTTTTTTTTTTCCACTTAATATGTCAATTTTATCCTATCTATTGCATTACTTTTACTTTTACCAATGCAAAATACTTTTTATTGCACTACTTTAATTTTATCAATATAAGAATAAATACGGCCAATTTAGAAACAATATTTCTGTAGCGTGGTGTCTAGAAATACCGACTAAGGCTCCTAAAGGCCAAGGAAAGCCCTCGCTAGCTAAGGAAGGTGTCGAGAAGCGCAATCAACACCCAAGAGACATGGATAGTACAACAGAGGCATCCGCACCGCGTGCATTATCGCATTTAACCGGATGCGCCCAACTAGAAGACAAACAATGAGGATGGCGGCACCACCATTGGCTCGCATCAAGTAGTGACAGGACCCAAGATCTTGGTGCCAAGCAACTGACAACAATACCATGTAATGTAGAGCACCATAGGACTAATCACTATTGGGCTAATTACAACTACGCCTAAAAGGAAGTCCACTATCCACTATTGGCACACACTTTAGCTATATAAGGAGGACCCCCTCCTAAGGGAGAGGAGGTCTCTGATACCCTAGCATATTATTTCACCATTGTTGTAGAGACTTTGGTTCATGTATTTTGGGAGGTCTCTCTTACCGACAATCATTCACCGCCTTCATCATCCATGGATGTCACATGCCTACGAGCTTCTGATTGGTTCGTCCCTGAACCTCCCCACCTTCGTCATCCATGGGTGTCACATGCCCAACAGCTAGGTAGCTTCCGCTTGGTTCCAGGTAGCTTCCGCTTGGTTCCTCACCAAACCACACCGTACTGGACTACAGAGAGAGGTCTTCTGTGATACTATTTGTAACATTCCACTTTTGAGATTATTGGTTGCCCCAAAAAAAAAAACCAACGTGAGTCTCTTCAGCATGTGTTGTCCTCACTTACATGTTTTTTGGGAAACTTCCCAGAAGGTCACCATTGTTGTTATATGTAGTCTAAATTAATTCTTTTAAGTCTTCTTTCAACGTACAGTCTCATACCTACTGCGTTTTACGATGAGGTAAAACTTAAAAGAATTTCTTAAAAGGATGAGAAAAGTTAATCTAAACTATATAACCATATATGGATGGTCATAATTAAAATTTATTTAGTGATCTCACAACTACTTAAAAAAATTACATAACTTTTTGTTTTGATGTTCACCATTCATGATTTGATATACGACCACAATTTGTTACTTACACCCTCCCATTATAAATCTCCTCTCATTATATATATTCAATGCGAAACAACATGAATAGGTTGGCGAATTTCCAAATGTTTCACTAAGATTTAAATAATCATGTGCTGTATATGCACTCTTTATAATGGCTTTTCTTTAAGTTCTCGCAACAGCTCATAGAAAACTTTTCGCTTAGGCACACAGATAAAAGATATTTTACATGGAACATAATATAGCTGCAGGCAGGCAAGCATGCGCGGCATAAGTTCAACAAGCTTCCAAAAAATAAACTTAATAAAAAATAAATACAAAAGATCAAATGATTTGAAAACTCTCCATGGCATTTTTTTTTTCAGCATGAGATTGCTAATACACAAAAAGCAACCCTTAAATATTAAAGGCATTCACACTCAATGGAGGTTAACATGGAGCTCCTTGTTATTTTGTGGAATTCAATCCATTTTGCTCTGCAGATATCTTTGGAGATTGCCCTGGCTTACTTTGGCCTCCCTGGATGGTTGAAAACAATACCAAAAATACAAAAACAAGTATCATTAATGCTGGAGAATTTCAGTAAAACAGTTTTCAAGCAACAAAAGTCAAACCATTATCAAACCCAAAAAAGAATTCTTGATTCAGAAATAAAACTTCAGTCGAGATATCCATAATTCTTTCATATCCTTTTTTAGATAGAAAAGTTAACTTTAAATTATTAAATTACAAAGGGTTTGGAAGGCCGACTCTGCAGAGGAATCTGCAACTTAATGTTGATGAAGTATCAAATTAGTTACATGTTCAGGTGATCCAAATTCCAATGGTCTAAAGGTCATGTTTAGATAAGTAGTTTAATTAAGAGCTTATAATATAAACGTTTATCATACAAGTGCTTATGTGTAAGCTATTTCTATAATAAAAAAGATAAAATAAATTCAATCTACTTTCCTATAACCTACAACCTACAAGCTATTTTAATAAGCTATCTTGGAAATAAGCTGAAAACAATTTATCGACATTTCACAAGCTCTTTTTATAAGCTCTTCCCAACAGTCTCACAAGTGTTTATAAATCCTAATAACCCAATCTAAACAGAAACAAAATATTGGTTTTATTCTGACACTTGTGTCAGCATACTTTTTCCTACAAGTTATAAAAAAAAAACATGGTTTCTGGATTGAAGTGTGAAAAAAATTCAGAGTCGTTCTTAAAGATATTGAGGCATGGATTACTTATAATATCCTCCACTCAACATGAGAAGCTGATATGATTAAAAGGAATTGCTTCAATAAATTTTATGCTAAATGAAATGACTAGGCCAAGCAACGTCTTTCTATCAAGTCGGAATTATCATAACAGGTTTGAATTCCCATCTTCGAATCTTGTAGAGAGTTAAATTCTCAAAAATTGTTCAGATTTCAAGATATTAACGGAGGAAGAGATACTGTTTATACCAAGATATCAATACCTTCAATCCATATCCTAAAACTCGTACAGTGCCATGCAAATCATTCACAATTACATTAGAAATAAACCATACAGAGAAACGTAAAAATTCGAGACCTGAACCCTGAGAGGAACCTTTTTCTCGTCTCAAGAGGAAAGAAAAAGATTGATTTCACTCAGCAATTATAGCAGACAAGAAAGAGATATTGAAACCAGAAAAGATGTGTAATAACAAATCACTTACTGCTGCCCTTTTGGCTAGTTAACCTTCTGGTTGATGGAGCTCGTGCCACTGAGGAAGCAGCTGCGGCTGCAGCAACGCGTATTCTGCAAAATAAAATTTATATAACACGGAAATTAATATTTGCAGCAGTTTCATTTTTGAAAGTTTACCCTCAGACTCCCTTTTACCTCTTATGAACGTCAACATATTCGTCTGTCTCGTCCACAATTTCTTCCTACATCCAAGAAAGCAATTATAATAAGTTCTATATGTGGAAGAAAGATTAAAACACTAAACGGGAGGGATATCTCAGAAGACAGAAACTTACTTGCAGAAGTTCTTCAAATACATCTTCCAAAGTGATAATACCAATCACTTCGCCATCTTCAAAATTTTCTGAAGAGGGATTGTTTGTGCTATCACTACGTTGCAAACCAGTTTGCTTAGTAATCAAGGGCAGCCTTGAAGGTTTGTCAATGTCAACAACAACAGTTTCTGATTTTGCCTGTAGCAATGGAGTAGTCAACATTGAATCCCCACCAAAACTTTTGTTTTCTTCATATTTCTCTTCATCAATTATTTGTGGAGTTTCTTTGCCTTTTTCCCTTGCCTTGACAACAGCCGCCATATGACTACTTCCCTTTTGGAACTCATTCAGTATATCATATAGAGGCATATCAGATGGAACCCTGTAAATATAAACCATTGCACAAACTCGGATTTTAAACGATTTGTTTGAAAGAAAACAAGAGAAACGATTAATAAAGACACACACCGTGGAATTCTCCGGATGGAAACGGCACTGACCGGGTCTCTGTTTCTGGTCGACAGTAAGAAGATTTTTGACCTAGTTTAAGAAAAACATGTGATGTGCGAAAGAACCTAAAAGTAATAATAAAATGAAAAAAACAAGAACAAATGTAAGATGTGGAAAAATACGCACAAGTAGAAGTCCAATAACATTCTTAGGATTTCCAGAATAGACAGGAACTCGGCTGTGCCCACGAGCAAGAATTTTCCCCATTGCCTCCCTGATATGAGATTAGCATTATTATAAAAGAACGTGAAATATTTCCACATGTTCTAGTAACTGCTGTAGTGGAAATATTAGCAACCTAGTCATGAATAATGACCAACAACTTAACAATGCTTACCAGTCCAATTTCGAATTAACATCTAAAGAAAATGTTGATTCAATAGGAGTCATGGCCTCTTCAGCAGTCTGTTCAAAACACAAATTAAAAACCAAAAAGCAAAGTCTATTTTAATAACAAGCTGGAAGTAACCTTCAAATATTTCCACTTTTCACCATCATTTATGTATATTAAAATCAACATATTACATATTCATATATATAATCTTATAGTAAACTGAAAATTGTGTACTGTTGGCATGAGAAAGAACCCTAACAATAGGTCGCCTTCAATGTGGAAGGTGAATTGCAGAACTTACCTTTTCTGTCAAATCAAGTGCTCCACTGATAATTGTTGTCTCATCGTGTGTAAGCTCGCCACCTTTTCCAGCCTAAAAACGATAAAGTTCAACATTTATGAATTGAGCACCTAAATAAAATAGTCAAGTAGCTTCCCCAATCTTTTCAAGACTTAATCTGTTCAATCAAAAAGTTTTACTAATTTGTACCTCCTGGCCGTGAATGGAGACAAGAGCCTTTAACTGAGCTCGCCTAAACAAAGCCTCATGATGCCCCAATAGGAAATCCAGAACCTGGAATAAATATTTGTGAGAAGAAAAAGATACAAGGGAGCATCATGATTAAAATAAAATCCATTATCTCAATATGCAAAGATGTTATGCTGATTATGATGCATATACTTAAAAAGTTTTGTGGAGACATTTGTATCTATCTTGCCTAGTTTAAAACAATGCTCTGGTGCAATAGCATTAGGAAATGATAATGAATTATTGGCATGCCTTTGTGCCGAAATTCTCATGTCAAGGCAATATGATGAGATGATATGCTATTAATTCCCATTTCTTTGTTCTCTTGTCAACTCTGTAACACCAACACCTTTGGTTGAAGACGTGTCCGGTGTCCGACCCGTATCGTGTTGGACACCAACGCCGACAACCAACACTTCAATCACTTGTATTTTCATATTAAAATTGGTGTATGTGTATCTGTCCCGGTGCTTCATAGCTTGTCAATTGTATTATATTTGGTTACCAAAAGAATGCTCCGTAACGGAACGATTTCTGTAGCTATAGGAGAACATACCTTCCCAATCGGGTAAGAAAGTGGGTAACAAATGATCATTAAAATCCGCACAAGCCATGCAAAATTGGCACCAACAGCAAGACCATATCTACTACAAATTGCTTGTGGAATAACCTGAAATAAAAAACAACAGATTTCATTTTGTTCACTGATAACAAATACTATAGCTAAAGCACTTAACTAGAAAGATAGAAAAACGACATACCTCCCCAAAAAAGAGAACGAAAGTAACAGAGAGAATGATAGCAAGAAATTGATTGAATAGTTTATCTAGATATATCGGAAGAGCCTGCAGATTGGAAGTTTCAAAGCCAACGGCTGTCAAAAAGTTAGGCAGGATTTAACAATCAGTATCAATCAATCAAGTTTACAAAACTCAATACCAATCATAAATTGGAATCAAAATTGAATTACCTCCATAGCAATAGCATTACATAGAAGCAGAGTCACAAGAAGCTGATGTTGTTTTTTAACCACAGGAAGTATAGTCGCTGCATCAACCAACAAACACACAAAATTAGGTATTCAGTATTTCTAGGGGGTGCAAATAGCAATAACAATAAGAATCAATAAATATAGTAACGAACAAACGACGACGACGATGATGACGATGATGATGATGATGATGATGATGATGATGATGATGATGATGATGTGATATTGAATATTGATTAGATAGAATAGAATAGATACCGGCTTGTTTCTTCTCAGAAGGAGAACCACTTCGTTCAAGAATTTCGAGGTCGACGAGGCTGAGAGACATGAGACCAAGGGTGAGACCGGACATGATGCCGGCGAAGAGGACGAGAAAACAGCAGATTCCGGCATAGGCGTACCATAAGACCGATCCGAAGGGTATTCCTTCGTTGGTGAGAACAACGTGATCTCGAGTCAATATCCGACTCACCGTCAACGCATTCAGAACATTCATCATCGTTGATTCTTCTTCTCTGATTCTGTTTTTTTCCGCTTCCCCTTTCCCCTCTGTGTAGTGTGTAGAATAGAGATAGCTGGTAACGTTGTCACGTGCAAATTGTTGGGGTTAGGTTTAACGGTGATCTTGATTCCACGTCATAGATAGTGCCTTCGTGTTCGTAGTACGTTACTTCTTTTTTTTTCTGCTCCCGTCTATTTCGTACACACTCTTCATCCTACGTTATTGGATATATGGACGGACCCTTTCTTCCTCTACCCTTTTCATATCATTAAATTAAATTAAATTAGATTAGATGACATTGGATTGAATTGAAGGTGGGTTTTAAATTGCACAAATGCAACTATTTGTGTATTGTGCACAATCTAGTCCATCTATGGCGAATGCACAAACTAGTCCAAACGTGTATCAACTATCTGGAAAGCAAAAAACGTGTATGGTGAGGATTACCATGGGTTTACTTTTCCAAACTTGTTGGAATATTATACTAGTAATTATAAAATTGTCCGATTCAAATGTTGAATTTCTACTTCTAGTTGTTATTTTTTAATGTAGTATTTGTAAATGTCTGACATGCAGTTCTTTTGCCGTCTTTAGAAAAAGTAAAGTTTTGTTAAAAATAAATAAATTATATTAATTGTGAATAACATTTCGAATTTTTTAAAAAAATATATATTAAAAGTGAATAATATTTGAGGTTAAACGTCATTTCCCCAAATTAAAAGCACAACTTGTTTTTATATATAATGTTTAAAGAAAAATACAATCGAAAAAAGTACTAATTCAATGAATAAAATTTAAAAACAAGAAACGAGTTGAATTTAAAGTAATTAATACGTTGAACAATTATTTTCTATTCTTCATTATTATTCAGAAATTAAACTATACCATAAAATTAAAAATAAAGGTAATTCACCAAAAAAATTTGAAATATTTATTATGTTTTTTATTATAAAAGATTTAATTCAACATCAATGAATGAAATTTTAAACATTTCAATGAAGCCTCATAATTTTTTTTTTTTTTTTGGTCAACAACCTCATAATTTTGAAAGTCATTTAGAATTCATAATAAATGCAAGCCAAATTTGTTTGGGCTTTGATTGAAAATTACGAAGAGACCCAATTAGTAGAAGAGGTTCTAAAAATGCCCTAAAAATGTAGGGCTATGCGTAAGAAAATATAAAAGGCACAATACATTACATTATGCATTAACGTAAATAAAATGCCCAATAATGATAGACAAGAAAATTAATTGGGGCAGATGTAGTTGTAGGGGAGCAATGTTCAAATGTACCGAATAGAAGTTCAAATTTACCACAACTCTGATGTATTCTTTCCTTAGAAAGGCTAAAGCAAAGAAAACAAGTAATCTGTCTCATGGAACTGATGGTTGCCTGATCTCCAAACGATGGTTGTGAAAGAATCGTAACCGGAATCTGAGTACCGACCACCGAGTCATGGACAAAATAAGATGCAAGATTATCATATCTATGAGATAACAACTTGCTCCACATCGCACTAGGATCCACCAGCTCCCTCCATTTCATCTTGGAGAGGAGCGTCATATTGAACAGTTCGAGATTCTTGATTCCAAGGCCCCCTTCTTTTTTCGATTTACAGATTCTATCCCAAGCCACCCAATACATACCATGATCTCCCTCTTTAATTCCCCAAAGAAAATCCCTTTGGATTTTGATCAATTTATTTATAACAACCTTGGGGGCTTTATAAAAAGAAAACATATATATACTGAGGGATACTATTCAAGACGGAGTTAATTAGTGTTACCCGACCACCAATTGAGAGAAAACGACATTTCCATACAGTCAATTTTTTTCTAACCGCCCCTATGACGGAACTCCACGTTGTCTCCCGCCTCACATTTGCACCAATCGGAATACCCAAAAACTTGAAAGGAAGGACTCATGCGGCAAAATAAAAAGTGCTAGCTCTTTCCAAAAAACCTTCCGAGTGTTTATACCAATAACCTTGCTCTTATGAAAGTTTACCTTCAAACCGAACACTAACTAAAAGGCCCTCAAAATTGATTTAATGCTCCAAATATTTTCTCAAGTTGTCTTACCCACCAACATAGTATCATCCGCAAATTGCAACATGGAAAAATGGACATCATTACTACTAGAGAAGTCTTGAAAGTCACCAATCGCCACGACCTTGCGCATCAACGCCGACAATCCTTCTTCGACAACAATGAGAAATAGAAATGGTGATAAAGGATCACCTTGCCTCAACCCCGCCGCACATGAAAATCTTGAGTGGGACTACTGCTCACCAATACTAGGCATGGAGCTATTACAAACACAAGATTTCATCCAAGCTATCCAACGGTGAGGAAAACCCATCCTATTCAACATATAGATTAGGAATTCCCATAGAATTGAATCATAAGCTTTCTCAAAGTCTACCTTAAACATCAAACAATATTCCTTTTGGCGCCGTGCATAATAGACCAATTCATTAACAACAACAACCCCATCAAGTATTTGTCTCCCTCCTATGAAAGCAGATTGTTGATCGAAAATAATACTAGGAATCACTTTCTTTAGCCGGCAAGCCAAAACTTTTGCCAAGATTTTGTACAAACATCCTATCAAGCAAATGGGCCTAAACTCTCCCAATCCTCGCGGATTATCGTTTTTTGGGACCAAGAGAATAAAAAAAACTGAGTTCGCTTTAGAGAGAAAAGCGTTAGCATAAAAATTCAGAATAGGAAAAATTCAGAATAACCACTAGACCACAGTTGTGAGATTCAAACCCAATTGCTTGGGATTGAAAAATTCAGAATAACCACTATACCACAGTTGGTTTATCGAATAATATCACAAACACAATATATATACTATACATAATAGGAAAATATATCTATATAAACAATATGAAAATAAAAAATTGTAGAGCCAATTAGGAGCCCAATTTTCAAATTTTGAAAATGAACAGTCACAATTAAAAGCTATTTAGATTGATGTTTATTTATGATGTTTTATAAGTTCTTGAGACTAATCAAAATCTTCTAAGTGTTGCTCAATTATTGGAGAAGGGGTATAAACTCTTTTTTGAAAACAAGAACGGTGGGATTAAAGATGCCAATGATTTCCAAGTGATCAAAGTTCAAATGGAAGGCAAAATGCTACAAATTTGATGATGGAGGAGAAAACTAGAGATAAATAAGGGTGAAAAAAGTTCAAGGTTCGAAGAAAATTTGCAGCACTATAACTTTGTTAGATGTTAAAATCTCAAAAATTGTCTAACAACACATTGCATTTTTTAAAAGAAGATGACAAATGACAATGCCAAAAAAGGTCGGAGAATAAGGCATTTGCTTTTCCCACGCCCCCTCCTACTCAAAACACATCCCAAAAGACCAACCAAAGCGTCTTTTTTTTCAAGAATTTTCACGTGTTTGAACACGGGCCTTCGAACAGGTTCGAATGACATCGTTCAAGTGTGTTAAATTTTGACTTCACACTCTCTTGGGTGTTTTTCACCTGTTCGCATGACATTGTTCGAACCCGTTCGAACGACATCATTCGAGTGTGTTAAATATTGACTTCATACCCTCTTGTGTGTAATTTCACCTGTTCGAACGAGGTCATTCGAACGTGTTCGAACAAGGTCGTTCGAACAGTCGTTAAACACGTCCTCACAGCGCTTTACACGAGGTTATTTTTGGAATAAAATTTGTTAAGAGGTGTGAAAGAGTAGGAGGGGTGTGGGAAAAGCAAACGCCGAGAATAACCTCCATCAGTGAAATACCCATTTTACTCCTGACACTAACAAAACCCAAATCCACATACACTCTGCACGGTTAATTCCAATACTTACCAATGTATGTCTGTTTTTTTTTTCTTACCAGATTTACCTCAAACATGTAAATCCGTAATGCAATTTGGACACTGAATTTATGTTTTTAAGCTAAATCCGTAATTATTATTTTTAGATTACAAATTTATTAATGGCTTACGGATTTAGCTTAAGGATTGATACTGCAGATTTATAGGGTAGTGATAAATCCGGTGTTGTTTTTTTGATAAAGTGCAACTAACTTAAATAGTTGATAAATCCAGTAGGTTTTGTTTTGTTTTTTTAATAAGGTGCAACTAACTTAAACAATTGATAAATCTGGTATTTTCTTAATAAGCCCGGGATTTTTTTGACTTGGTCGTTTATCAATTAAATACTTAGATTCGTAAACAACTTTAAAAATATTACACTATATTTACCTTAAAAATGGTAAATCCAAAAAAAATCAACCCAAACGTGTCAATGTGGTAGAAGTGAGAGGGGTAAAATAGGAATAAATCAAATTTGTGGGGGGTATGATATCTAATGGTGGGGGGAAGAAAAATCAACATCATTTCCTTATTTATAGATTTAGGATTTTTGGGTTTAAAGCCCATGTTGACCAAAAAAAGGGTTTAAAAGCCCATGATCAGCTTTTATTTTACTTATTTTTTGGGTTATAAACAATTATTATATGCATCTTGACCAAAAAAAAAACAATTATATGCATTGCTACAAACACCCCATTTTACTTGCTTAACACCCCCAACGTATGAGTTTTATTCTCTTCACAATCTGTGAATGGGTCAGACTTGACTGCACCCTCCTCTTTCTTCAAAGCA